>JAIGNY010002318.1:320000-405000 GCA_020152595.1 Chiridota heheva
GTTTTTGATATTTCTCAATACTACGTTTGGTCGTGTTATTTCATGCTTGTTTGTTACTTTTTTGACATTCGAGATATAAGTTATAGTAACTTTTGTCATTTAAGGCATTTGTGAAGAAAAATTGCCTGGCGATTGTCTGTATTTTGTAGTTTTACTCTTTGATCCATTTTTGCTTTGATTTGGCAATGAATTTTCGTCACCAACTTGAAAGAAAAGCTATAGCTTACGCAAAGCAATTGAAAAGTCGAGGAAAACGGACATTTACAAGGTGGTGACCACTGTATTCGCTAATGTTCTTTTGGCTGGAAAAAATACGTTTAGTTTTGTTTCAAGCAGAAGAATTTATTTGCTGTTAACAGATATTCAGAGGCTTAAGCATTCCGTTGAAACTGGCGTATTGTTATTAATACAAAATAATCTTGGTTTGATATATTTCGCCATTCTCTTTCTTATTTAGTGTGTTGTCAGTTAGCAGTATTATTTTGTATTCATATATTTTCTTAATCAATTAACATGGAGGAATGTGCAGGGGTCAAGGAGAGTTGGAAACAATTCTGCAAGAAGAAGTGGGGATGGATCGTTACTATTGCTGCCTTCTTTAACTTTCTCTTCACTTTTGGCCTTTTGTATTCATATGGACTTTTATTTCTGGCGCTGCAGAAAGAATTCAAAACCAATACCACCCTAACAGGTAATTTCTCACTTTTTTTCCTTCATTTTTTCAGATTAAGTTAAAGAGAATGCTATGCAAAATAAGAAAAAAAAAAAAAGCGTGGTATTTTGTTATTTAATTGCTTGAATATTGTGTTATTCATCACTCAATTTTTGTTAATGATTTTACATTATTTTAAGATTTGTCAACGTCGTAAAATGTTTTCGATTTCATTTTGGTTATTATCTTTTGTTGGTGGGCAGCAATGTCGGAACAACGGGGGAGACAGGGGAAACTTCCCGACATTCCTCTTGATAACGAGATGGGGAAGGGGGTGGGGAACGTGACGCACTAATGAAGGAGATCATAATATCCCCGTGTCAGGGACCGCGAAGAAAATTTAAAATTGGAGGGGGGGGGGGTAGGGTTAGGTTAGGAGTGGCTGAAGAACTAAATGGCAATTACATGGCATCACATTCACTTTAAACCCTGTAAACAAAACTTTGGCGACCATATAAGGCTAAACAATACTGGTACATAGTTGGCGTAGGAAGGGTCACTCCTCGTGAAGGGGGAGGGGGGAAAGAACTATTTTTTTTTAGAAAAGTGGAAAAATTGCAATGGTAACGAAAGTTCCAGCATACGTTGCTGCTAATCGGAAAAACGGCAACACTTAATTTTTGGGAAATTTCATTCTTTTCTGGAAATTTCATTCATTTCTGGCAATTTTCTTCAATTTTCGGGAAATTTATTGACAAATTTGACTAAAAATATTTAATTCGATTTTAGAAAAGTTTCGTTCATTTTCGGGAACTTTCAGTGAACTGTTTGTCAATTTTAGGGAAATTTCGTATATTTTTTGCAATTTTCGGGAACTTTTTGTAATTCTGGATAAATCTACATTTAAAATTATTCCAAATATTTTTGTTTAATTTTGGCCAATGATGGGGAATCGTCCCAGGTCTCAAGTTCCCCAAAAGAAGATTGCATATAGTTTCGCCACCACAAAGGTACTTTAAACGAGGGATCGATTGTGGATTCAAGTATCAACAGAATAATGTCTGAACGAATATTATTGATCATGCAATTGATCAGTGATGAAAACTCTTTCAAGAAGGAAGTGCTTATTCACAACATCAGCGTTTAGGAGTTCAGGGGTTAAACAAGCCTATCTTATATGAAAGAGGATTTAAAAAGAAACAAAATAGTAAAGAAAGCATTCTAAAATCTTAATCCATTAAAGAGATATCTAAGTTTAAAGTTTGGTATCATTTGTTTAGAAACGACTGATATCAAACTAGTTGTGATGTCATAGCCTCAGATTCATCAAAGTCTTTATGTACTCTATTATATTTTGTCGTCGATTTTGTGGGTTAAAAACGATGGGATATGACAAAAAAGGTAATGAAACTGAATCTAGGAAGGGTATTTATAATATACCACCTGTAAAAAGTTTAAGGAAAAATAATTTAAATCGTGAAATAAATTAAACAAACTTTCTTTAAAATACATTAGCAATTGTCAGATTGTTAAGCATGTGAGGATGAAGACGGCAACTTTCCATGGTAGACTTACTACACCAGTCATTTCTACACATATAAGACAAAGCTTTAAACGAGAATATCTCCTTAACGGATTAGGATTTTTAAATGCTTTCTTCACTATTTTTTTTTTTTTTTTGAAGTCCTCTATTAGACATGCTTGACCCTTAATCATTGAAGTAATCCCTTACTGGTTAACTTAGGATGGTGGCGTTAGGTTCATTCCTTCTTTTGTCAGTTTGGTATATCATGGGATTCGTATAAATCACTGCTCAGGACAAAGGCTTTCATTGATATAATTGTGAAAATTTTAAACGTTTTGTTTTATCAGGTGAATGTGATCGATTGCAGTAATCTGGTAATAATATATTAGTCATATCCCGATGCGGAAGCACTGGGAAATACCTTGCATTGTGCAATCCTAACCAGTATACGTTAGTTGTTCGAAAAGTGCGCCATTAACTTTGGTGGGCAACAAAGGGTCAGTGGCGTAGCTAGGAAGATGAAAGGGGGAGGGGGGGGGGGGGTCATTTCCAAAAATTCGGAAAATTTGCACAACAGAAAATTCAGTATATTGGATTGTTAACCAAATCTAATGTTTGGTCTAAAACTAAGAATTTCCTCAAAATTCCCGATTTTTTTCTCTAAACATATGCTTCATTTTCCTTAAAATTTCCGAAGTAGGACATATTTTTTCAAAGTTTACGAAGATGGTCCTAAAAATATATAAACATTTTTTAAACCTATGCTACATTTCTTCCAAATTTCCAAAGATTTTTAAAAACGCAACATTTTCCACAAAATTTCTGATTTTTTTCTTTTTTCAAAAAGATTATGGGCTCTCTGCCCTGTCATACAACACAGATATTGTAATAAAAACTTAGCAAACTTTGATCAGCCAAAATTGAAAATCTGATTTGTTCATATTTTCATGTTCTTTCAGTAGAGAAATTGTAGGCCTACATGTACATAGTTCATGACAGAATTCCACACTGCCCCTCAATGTTTTCACCGCACCCACCTTCCCACCTCACACCAAGAAACAAATTGTCTATATACGCAATGCAGGCTTGTAAAAGGTTTCAAACTTTTTTTTTTCTTTCTCAAAACGTCAGTCTATACTTCTTTCTGGTTCATTTTCGAAGCACTGATATCTTTTAAATTTCTAATTTAAAGGATTATGGACAGGTACAAGAGTTTTCTGTTCAACCTGCAGGTATCGAAAAAAGCCTTGAATTCCAGAGTTTACTATCGGAATGTTGAAAATAACATGTGTTGTTTTCAAGTCATGATTAATCAAAGCTTTAATTTTTTTAATATATTGAAAAAATGTGATGTATGAACGAACAGGAACACACCTCAAAATGCTTTTGTTTTTCTTTACATCCCTCTCTTAATTTTAAAATACCTTCCCTATAGCTTGAGGTTGCCTTTTCGATTTTTTTCGATTTTTAAAGTAAATGGTGGGGGGTTACAAAACAATGGATTTACATTAGAAAATAAACACGTGATATGTTCGTTCATACTTCACAAGAGCTGAAACAGAAGAGTAACACAAAAAGTAGCATATTTGCACTGGCAAAAACCCTTACAAACCTAGAAAATGGCCAATTTCTAACCGATTTGGATGATTTTTTTTTGGATTTTTTCATGTTTTGTCGTGGATTTTCAATCACTTTAGCTAAATTTACCTATACCTGTTCATATACCTTTAAAGAACCTGTATAACTTGCAAGTTCTACAAATTGAATCGATTTGAATAATGTGTCATCTCCAGGATTATAATGACTGTATGAGGGGATGTAACTTCGTCCAATTAATGAAGTTAGCCAAAAATTTCACAAGTTAATTCAGTTTGCCAAACGTTCAAATTGCTGCTAATCGGGAAATCTCTCATTTTGGGGAAATATCCTTCAAATTTTCCAAAATATCCTCTAATATTTTCTCTCTAGAAATATCCTTCATTTTCGAAAATTTTCGGGACATTTATTTAATTTTCTTCCAATTTTTTTTGATTTGTGGGAAACATTCTTCATTTTTCGCCAGTTTTTTTCTCTTCAATTTTTGGGAAGTTTTCCCTTCATTTTCGGGATTGTTTTTGTCAATTTTGAGGAAATTTTCTTCAATATTTCGGAACATTTTACTTCTCAAGCAGGAAGGAAAGCATGCAACCGAGAAGTTGAAATTCTTTCAGGGGGCAGTTTCCCAACCCCGCTTTTTATACGCCTCTGCTCCCAACCACAACACATATAAATGTTGAGCCCTCCACACATGAAATAGATCAATCGATTATTGAACAGTTGAAATGTCTTTACTTCAGACAATTTAAACTGGTTTTATTCAAACCATTGTGCCCTCACCACAGAAAATCATCAAGTTCATGTTTAATACAGGGTACCCGAAATTGAAATGAAATACCTTCTTTAAAAATCAATGCTTTACAGAACGGCTAATCTACCCATCTTACTCAGACTGTCAGATAGTTTTTTGCATTTTTCATCTGTTTTTTTAATTTTATTTTATTTTAAGGACATATAATGGTTCTGGCTCAGGATATTATAAGTCACGTGTTAATAAACTGACCTTTTGTTTGTTTGAAGGATTTGATTAGGAGGGTTTTAATTTCTGACAGAGTTGTAATGACGGGGTCGTCGGCGTATTCGGTTACGATAGTACAAATGCTATCACGAAACTTTCCGGACGAGAAACAGGCTACGGACAGACATAACATCGACAAAAGATGGTTGATAACCAGTATGGTGCACTGCCAAGGCTGCCATACTTTGTTTTATCGAAATATTCGTCGTGATATAAAAAAAACCGATAAGTCAATGTTTGTGACGTTTCGCTGCATTTTCTCCCGCCCTAATAAAAAAAAAGATCTCTTTAAGGTCCATTTGCAAACGGTTCGTTTCTTATGAAACCTTGCCATAGTCTTTAATAAAGAAATCTGCAGTGGGGGCCAAAACATGTAGAAGGGATATATCATCTCCACACAATTTATAAAGTGAGCAGCGTAGGATTGTAGAAAGATATTTGGGGTTGGGGGAGGGGGGGGGGGAAGCCAAATTTTATTTTCGTCTCTACAAACCTAGAAATTATTCGAGTCTCATGTCCAAAAACTATTTGTAAAGTAGGGGGGGGTCGTAAATTTATTGAAAATACTAAAGAAATTTAACGAAAATGAGGCTAATTTAAAAAATCTGAAAGGAAATTTTTCGAAAAAGAACAGAAGTTCCCCGAAAATTAAAAAAAAAGAGCTTTCAAAAAAGGAAGGAAATTTTCCGAGGATTAAGGCAAATTTCACGAAAATGAAGGAAAAGTCAGAAAATTTCGTGAAAGTTTAAGAAATTTCGCGAAAATCATTAAAAAAAACAAATTCAACAAAATTGAAGCAATTGTTGCCAAAAATGAAACTAGATTTTCTTGAAAAAGTAGGGAAATTCTCCGAAAATTGAAGAAAATGATTGACATTTCCCAAGAAGTAAAGCAAATTTCACGAAAATGAAGCAGGCTTCCCGAAAATTGAAGCAACTCTCCCAATAAATGAAAGCAAATTTCTCGAAAAGTAAGGAAATTCCTCGAAAATTGAATAAAATTTGAAGAAAATGGAAAGAAATTTCCTGAGAATTAATGCAAATTTTACAAAAATGAAAAACATTGCAGAAATATGAAGGAAATATTCCCAAAGAAGAATGAAATTTTCCCAAAATGAAGAAAAAATTAAAAAACTTTCCGAAAATGAAGAAAATTTTATGAAAATAGGCAAATTTCCCAAAAAATAAAACAATTTTTTTAAGAAATGGAAGGTAATTCACTAAAATGAAGGAAAATTGAAGAATTTTGAAGGAAATTTCCCGAAAAAGAGTGAAATTTTCCGAAAATTGATTTCCCGAGTCTGCTACTCAATGTTGACTGTTGAGTTGACGATCTTAATTTATTATATATAATTTTAATATATTCATTTCATATGGATATTTTCCTAGGGGCAAAAACCTCCCTACTGGAGGAGGGGGGGGGATTTAGCTAATATGTTCATTCCATAAAAACGTTGAATTTCATTAAAATGCGTAGTAAGACGGGGCTTAATATGGTTTTGCTAAAAAGACCTTGCAAACATGGTGGATTCACGTCATGTGCGGTACACAGATATAGCCCATGGTATGTTAAAAGTGCCATATTGTTTTTCACAGTGATGTCTTGCATATTAATGAGTTAGGCGGGCCTTAATGTAAATATCTTGAAATGCTCAAATTTTAACAATCACATGTCTGTTTTGTTTCATATTTTGTAGAATCATGTTGTTAGCTAGTTTGTTTTCATTTTATAAAATAATTTTAAAACATTAAAATTCATTAATATGCATAGTGGGCGGGGCTTGATAAAATTTTGCTAAAAAAGATTTTGTAAACACGATATCTCAAGAACGATTCATGTTATGTCGAATATTTCATGATATGCTATGACATAACAGTTAATACAAGATCAATCAGCGTAAAAAAAAAAGCATCGGAACCACAAAACCTTTTGGTTCTGGTTATATGCTCACTACTCAGACTTTAGAATATGACGAAAGTCGCTTAAAGTTTCATCAGGACCCCCTTCATTTTGTTTGACATCATCGTTTATCATTGATGACTTTATCAGATTATGTACAGATACACATAGGCCTACTGTCATGACTGTCAGACTCACACTTACAAAGAATAAATGACACTCTGAAAAATACTTGACCTGTTGGTTGTTTAAAGACCCTCCGTATTGTCACTTAAAAAATGCACTTATAATCATTTTATGGAAAATGTGGAGACAAAATGTTTAAGTAAGTAATTGAGTGGTTATTAAGTGCATTACATTTATGACTGTGCATGTATGACAAAATGTCGACATTCAGTTGTGGAAAAACTTAAATGGTATTAGTGACATGTAGCAGTGTTTACATATTTGTCCATAAAATGCCCTTTAAATTTTTCAAAAAGCTTGCGGTAGTTTTTGACTTATGGTCAAAGTTTCAGGATTTTGGAATTTGGGTAAACTTCGTGATGCCATCAGAGGAACACAGCTCAATATCCCTAAGTAATTATTTAAAATGTGCTCTTCAATTTGGGCTAGTTACACTATTTATTTCTTCAATGATGATTACCTGCAATTGCCGCAGAGGTATAGTAAAGTTTCAACATACTTGAATGGAATCAGATTTTAACCTTGTTAATAGTTTCAGAGAGGATCGGGCTCAAAAGATTTACATAAACTATGGAAAATGTGTCATTATCTGCCTATGTCATAAACTATTGCGCAGTAAGTCCAAAAATTGAAAACGTTATAAAATGGTCAGTTTGTATCCGATTTTCAGGGGCGTAGGGACAGGAGGGAAAGGGGGTGGAAGGTGTCACACATCCAACAAAATTTTTGTCGGGAAAATTTGGGGATCTTTCAGGGATAATTTCCTTGGCAACTTGCTTGTAAAACTTGCAACATATAAAACAAACATAAAATTGTGTTTATTAAGGTCGTAAGACTAAGGCAATAGAATATCATGAACTAGATTATTAACACACAAAATATTATTATCAAAACACAGTTCTTCATCTGAAAAGATTATTATTAACACCTATCCACAACTAATAGATATGCCGACATAAGCAGACATGCAATTCGTAGTTCGTAGGTCTTAAGCGACAGCGAATTATAGTACAATGCTTAGTTTTACTATGCTTGTGGGATTTGTAATTGTCGGGTTTGCTGGATCAGCCAGGCGGGTTTACAGGTTTATAGGTTTATATGCAAACACAAAGAATAAGAACATATACCTAACTGTCGGTACGGTCCATACCCTTGGCTCTGCTGTTTCACAGGGGCGGCCCGCCCCACCCCTCCGTGGGTCCGCCCTGCCTCCTAGGTGTCTGCCCCGCTCCTCATGAGCAAAAAATGATTTTTGTTTTAATTTGATAATCTTAACTAGCCTTATAAATGAAATACCTTACATGGATACAGACCACATAATGATAGCATAGTAAGCAATTGTCCTGTTTTGCTAATGACTGGTCCTTATCAGTCAGAATAGCTTCATTCTGAAATGTATGATTATAACTAAAATCCCAGAGCTTCTTCACCATGCCTTAGAGGCATGAAAGGGGACCCTGGACTCCACTCCAAAAAGACGCAACAAGTCGCGTACGCATTAATGTGTCTCTCAACAAGTCTAGCACCCTGCCCCCTTTTTAAATCAAGCTAGGGGTCTGGACCGTACTTGCTATGTTAAGATTTTCAGGAATCGCGACTCTTCTTGTTTAATTAAGAGGGTTACAGGGATTGCAGCTTCGGTAAGTTAAAACTTCTTTATTGAGATATACAGTGGCGTAGAAACCGGATGGGGGGGGGGGGGAAGGGGTGGGGGGAAATATTTCTATTGGTGGGGCAAGTACCATTTTTTCCCCCAATATAATAAAGGTATATTTGTTTTTGAAGAGTTAGATTCCATGCATGACTTCTTGTCTTTCGGAAATCTTCAATTTTCGGAAAATCTAACCCTCAATTATCGTAAAATTTCCCTCCTTTTCTTGAAATTTGCTTCAATTTTCGTGCATTTTTTTCGTTTTTGAAAAATGTCTTTAATTTTTGAAAAGTTTCTATCAATTTTTTTAAACTTTCTTTCAATTTTCGGATGATATCCTTCATTCTGTCATTTTCGTGAAGTTTTCATAAATTTTCTAAAATTTCCTTCATTTTCAAAGGTTTGCTAAATTTCCAATAATTTTACAACCCCCTCCCCCCCTCCCCTCCACCTTCCCACCTCCATTACAAATAGTTTTTGGACCGTGATAAGAGACTCATATATTTGTGTAGGTTTGTTGGGGCAATTGATCAAATTCCCTAGTGTCAAATATCTTCCGAACTACAGGGCTGATATGCAGTTGAACGTCAATGATCCCTATATCAGAATATGAAAGAGAGGTATAGCTCTTTCCACAAAGATAACTCAAGAACGAACCTTCTATGCATATTCTGATCGAAATCTACCCCTCAAAATACCTAACATCAAAAAATGGACTATACTAGGGGCCTTTAAGGCCGAATCACACTGAACGCGACGCGGCGAGCGATATTTTAGATAATCACACAGGAAAAAATATTATAAGATGCTTTGACTTTTTGTTTACACACGATGAAGTTTAAAATTGAGGCTTTCTTCTGATATGTTTGATACTGGAAAATTTGTTAAAGATGCTTTTTTGTTCAAACTGTGGAGAAATTCGCTTTAGTGGGACGCGATTTTCTGTCTCGACGCGAATTTTGCTTTAATGGGCGTATAAAGGCCCTTTCAATCAATTTTCACTTATCATCTGAATAGCCATGCGATGACGATGCTTCTCTGAAAAGAAGAGGTTAAAATGTTTCTTTTCCTTCGGTTTATTCAATTTTGTTTAAAAAATCGCTCGCCGCGTCGCGTTCGGTGTGTAACGGCCTTTAGGTGGGCTGTAAGCTTCGGATTACGCGCTCACCAAAGTACCCTAATGACGCCCCTGCCGATTTTGATGGAGTTTTTGCTATATTAATGTTCTGAGGGAAGTTGTAAAGCATTGATGATCAAGTTGCCGGTAGATGGTCGAACCACGGCAAATGTCATTGTTCATTTCATTTTATGTGAAATTGAATACTTAGCATTATTTACTCTTCTGCTGATGATTTGTTTACCATCTCATATATTTTAAGCTGTTCAACAAGCTGACAAGGTTTTGTAAACAGGTAAAGGTTTTATTGACTAATTGTTGGTGTAAATCATATAAACTGGACTCTGTATATTTGTTGTGCAGCAATATAATCTGCTGATGCCTTATTGCCTTATCAATTTAAGTTCTTCGAATGACAAAAAGAAAGGGTAGCAAACAAAATAGTGTCGTAGCGTGTGTCATGTCACGCTCCAATCAATTTTTGAGTTACAATGTCAGTTTCAGGCACAATCCGATTGTCGCACCTTTGATATTCAAATACAAAATATCATTCTTGCATCGGGAACTGATGCCCTCACTTCACTTGATTTAATCTTATATGCACCATTAAAAAATAGAAGGAACATCCTTTCTTTTGGGTAACACTGCTCTCCAATTTGTTCTCCAATGGGAGGAAACTACTAATGATTAACAATGCTAACCATAGGCAAGAAACTGTTTTACGCAACAACCATTTATATTTTACAAAGAAGCATTACGCCCAATCCTCGCTACAAATTTGCAGTCTTTTTACCCCTAAGAAAGAACCTCCACTTCGGCGGGTATGACTTTTAGACTCTGCTAGAAGGCAATTAAGAAACCGATCACAAATAGTTCAGTGATTTTACGCATCAGTAATTGCACTCCCAAACCAATCCCAATCATCTATATGCACACAATGGAACTTATTGTGAAGAGACAGGCATTGTGGATTTGGTTACTGCAGGGCTAAGTCATGTCTGTAATGTGAGGCTGAGGATTCAGCCTTTTAAAAGGATGTTTTCATAAATGAGTTATAAACACTGGTAAACTTGGATGCATTGGACTGAAAATTTATAGCCAGAGTTATTCATCATGGACTGTTGATAACAAGTCTATGCAAGATGTATTGTGGGTAATGTTACTTACTGGCGACCTCGGATGTATTAAAACTGATACAAGTAAACGGGTAAATGAAGTTAAGTTACTCACGTATGTCGTGTTTCTTGTTAGTGTCCATAGTTGTGGGGGATGTCACGAATCGAAGAAACTTTACCCTAAAATATCGAAGCCAGCTACTTATATAGTAAGCTAAGGTGCTTGTGGTGACATGCAGACAATCAGATCCATGAATCTTCTTCCTTCACATTTCCAAATGAGCAATTTGCTTCAAGGATGCACGAATTAAACAGCCAAAGAGGATCTCTTAAAGATTGGATGGAATTGAATAGTAAAAATTAAAGACCTGATAGTAAATAGCAATTTATTTCCATGTCCGACGAGTGGAGATACGGCTATGGAAAATACGTCGGAACAGTGAAAAATATTGTAATCATTGTACCACTAATGTAGGAATAGCATCACAAGAAATAAGTCGGAAAATTATATATGTAACCAGTATCATCATTTAATTATTTGTTGAACTTTTAAGAAAACCAACATATCTTACGGTATCAATTTATCTATATTTTTCACTATGGAAATCATTCATGAATAAATATCACTTAATCCAGACCAAACTATTATTTCTTTACAGGGTGGGTCGGATCCATTGCAATCGGTCTTCACACACTTGGCAGTTTTGCGTCGAATCCTTTAATTGAGAAGTTCAACAACCGGTTTGTGGCCCTACTTGGTATCTTCATGTGCTTTTCTTCATGTATCATCACCAGTTTCATGCCGACCATTACGCCCATGTTTGGCACTTTCAGTCTTTTGTACGGATTTGGCATTAACTTCACTCTTATTTCTTCGATGAGTCTTCTTTTGAAGTATTATCCTGGTACTAATTGTTCCAGGAATACCAGCGTTGCTTTGATTGGAACAACAGCAGGTGATTATATCTTAATTTGTCATTGGTTATTTAGACATCAATCTAGAAGAGCCTTTACTTTAAGATATCGCCATGATGTCTATATACACACGCCACTAAACTTCACTTAGTGTGCCGTTGTCGTAACTGTCGTAACATATAAGTCTGTAAGTTGAGCTACTACATCACTGATGTTCTGGTATTTATTTTTATTTCCATCTCAATCACAAAGAATATCTGTTTTTATTTTCTTCATTATTTCTGACTTTTAAAAGAAAGACAGTGCACTTCGATATTTGATCGAATATTGAAATGATATTTTTTTTTTTAATTACATTTACATTTTGCGATGTATTATGTTTATGATACATGGTAATCATCGGTTGTAATTTAACTCTATACTGTTAATGAAGACTATGACTAAAAAAAGATTCTTTACCCCCGATTGCTGTTATGTTTCTATACTCGCTTCTAAATTGTCCCAACTTTGGAAATGTATTGACAGATTGAAGCCTTATTGGAAAATATGCTGGATTAGGCTAAGTATATTAGTAACTATATATTCTCTATGTTGATACCTGTATTTCATCATAACACATTTTTCTAATGTATCTATTTATTTCATAGGAATGTTGATGATGAACCCACTCATTAATCTTATGATAGAGAACTTCGGTTGGCGAAACATGCTAAGAATAATGGGAGGTATTATACTTATGGTGGGCATACCTGCTGGATCCACGTACTCACTACCACCAAAACCTGTCAAAATTCTTGCCATCGATGAGAAAACAGGTGCTCCAATCTTGAACTCTCATTCTGATAACTTAAATCAAAATCAAAATCAGAGTAATCAAGACAGAACAGAACAAACGCCAGCGGCGAGCAATGATGCCCAGAAAGGGGATTCGTCTCCCGAATTAAAGAGACCGACAAATGCTCCAAGTAGAAAAGTTAGTTTTGCAGACGATCGTCCCCGAAACACAGATGAGGAGAATTGCTTGATGCAGATAACTGAAACTGTACCCGAAGGTGAAGAAGAAGAAGATGATGATGCATTCCTTCCCTCAAACCAACAACAAGTTGATTCAGATATAAATCACATCGAAAGCAATCCACACTTTCTGAAGAAGAAGTTGAAAGGGACCATCGTATGGAAGATTCTCATGATCATCAAGTTGCCGGAGCTGTGGTTCATTTGTATCGCTCTTTTGGGGTGTGCCATGACAATGAGTTTTTACTACATCAGTCTGGTGAGCATTTCGTTGTTTTTTTAATCATAGTTGAACTTGATTCCTAATCTCAGAGTCAAAACACTCAATTGGCTCTTTACCATCTTTACCTGTTTTGAAGTCCCTTTACTGGTTACTAGTCAAACAAAGAATTGATTATAAAATTATTTTACAAGTTTTCAAGTGCTTTAAATGCCTTGCTCCAAGTTATTTATGTGAAATGGTACTTGAAAAACCATCCCGCTATGACTTTCGTTTCAAGTCCCTATTTGTTCCCCGTATTAAGCATAAAACTCTTGGCGAAAGGACCTCTGCTTATAAAGGTCCTTGGTAGTGGAATTCACTCCCAACTGAACTCAAATATATTGATAATGTATCCCTGACCTTCAAAACTAAGCTTAAAACTATTTTGTTTAAAAAAACATTAATTTAATGTGCAGCTTGATCCATTGTATTTCTATTTATGTTGTCATTTCTGTACTTTTATTTTTGTTTTCATATCTAATTTCCTTGTATGTAAAGCGCTTTTGAATGTTTTTATCAAATTAGCGCTGTGTAAATTTATGTATTATTATTATTATTATTATTATTATTATTATCATCATTAACATTATTATTATTATTTATATCATTATTATTATTATTATTATTATTATTATTATTATTATTATTATTATTATTATTATTATTATTATTATTATTATTATTATTATTATTATTATTATTAGCATTATTATTATTATCATTAGCATTATTATTATTATTATTATTATTATTATTATTATTATTATTATTATTATTATTATTATTATTATTATTATTATATTATCATTATTTTTATTATTATTATTATTATTATTATTATTATTATTATTATTATTATTATTATTATTATTATTATTATTATTATTATTATTATTATTATTATTATTATTATTATTATTATTATTATTATTATTATTATTATTATTATTATTATTATTATTATAATTATTATTATTATTATTATTATTATTATTATTATCATTATCATCAAATCTAGTGTGGTTCTTCTAACAAGTATTTTCTACCTTAAACGAAAACTACATTTCGTGCATCAGAAAATGTGGGACGTGCCATTTGTTAAACGTATTTCATCTAAAGAGAGGGTGTTAATACGAACGTGCCTATATGAATTTTAGAGAAAAGAAAAACGCAAATCATATACGCATATCATATTGAAAAGTCATTCATGTGCGTTTATTTTTGTGTGTTAAAGCAACGAAACATTTGAAGGAAAGGAAAGACACAAACAATGAATAAAAAACAGTTAATATTAGGGCTGTTGATTATTTTAGGGATTTTCAAAATACAGAATCCTTCATCTGATCTCTTTATTTATAGTATTAAGCTCGTGGATGTCGCATTATTCAGCTTAACTTATCATCAGGTGCTACAAAATGTATCTTAACAAATAAGTTGTAACAGCAGTTGTATGTTTTTAAGCTCAAGGCCCCGAATCCGATAAGATACGGAATGTTTATCCCACCATTGGTAACGATATCTATCTGTCAATTCCATCAAACGAATGTCTGTTTGTTTGCAAAGACTTACGCAAGATCCATCTTATGTCTACTTCTTAGCAATTTCCTTGTTTACATTATCCTTATCATTTTTACACTAGAAAATAAACCCCGTAATTAAAATGGTCAGGGAAGACCAGGGCTGGTTGGCACAAAATTCACCTTTTCGATCATGGAGGCTCCTCAAAGTTTATTTACAGGGGGTGTTTATCACAGTCTTGAACTACAGGGTCTTACCCATTTATAGCCACTTGGACTTTAGGATTTAGGTTAAGCTCATATATTTTTCTTCATTTGAAAAAAGAACAAAACAAAATGTGACAATTAACCCTAAGGTGGGGAAGGTTGTCACGACCTTTGAGGCAGGTTGTCATACATATAAAACAATACACAAAATATCAAACTTAACATACAAGTCTACAACTTTTATTTTGATTTATGTTGGTTTAATACATCTGCAGGACTGGAGATGCTAAACTTAATGTGATTGGAAAACGTGTAATAACATTCAACTCTAACTTGAAAGAAAAAACAGAGTGGATAAACTTAAGCAGATTTGTAAAAAAATTACATATAGTTTAGGTTGAATGACAGTTACACTAAATACCGCTTTGACCATGACCAGGGGTGTAGCGACCGGGGGTGTGGGGGCAACTTCCAAACTAATGTTTGGCGCAAGTGGTTGGGGGGCCCCTAAACCCCCGGGGCCCCTGAACATTGTCCACCCAAACCACCCGCTTGCTACGCGCCTGTAGGAGGGGGTCTGGTTTTGCACAAAACAACCTCAGGAAGTGTCATTTCCAGCAATCTGAGAGGTATTTTTTGCAAAAATTATCTTCGCACGCTCCGCGTCAACCCATGGTGACGCTCCGCTTACATAGTATTCCAATGCATTAGGGAGCAACATATAAATATCACATCAATATTTCAAATACACCCTCATTTTTTTCACCCTGGCCACGCCCCAGCAACACCATGAATAAAAATACCCCATTACCGCACGCTGGAAGTAGGTGCCTCCCCTTTCTCCCAATGTCACGACTCTACCGGCGCGCCACTGTCTATATTCCTGGTGGCATGTGAGGATTGAAGAAAGTATAGGTGTGTGGTGGGTATACTTGTTAAATGACCCACCTACAGTCGGACAAAATAACCCACATCACATAATTTTTGACTCACCCCTAATTCACATTTATTCAATCCGACTTACCCCTTAGTCACATTTATTCAATTTGACTCACCCCTCAGTCACTTTGTGGCTGACATTGAACGTTTGTGACTCACATGTTTTGTTTTTTGTTTGTGAGAATGACCCCCTTTAACTCGCCATGCGGGGGAGTAAGGGGTGGGTCATACAATTGGCAAGTGCACTGGGGTTACACATCATGAAAAATATTACCCCTAAATTATGCTATAATCCAAAAAATTAAAGTGAAAACCATAAAAGTTTCTACTTTGCTGCCCTGCAGTCTTCTCCCCCTATTCGGGGTTGGTTGTCACACAACCTAATGTTATGGCTGTGTATGATTAGTGTGGTAGGTGGGGTTGGTTGGCACACCATTGACCAACCCCAACCACGATGCATAAATGTTTTGAAGCCTAGCTTTTTTCTTATACGTTAGCTTGAATAAAAGCCTCTTCGACGTTGTCAGGTATACTTGACATTTTCTGGGTATAATTGTTATAATCCGGGGGAAATAATACACGGAGGGGAAAATTCATGATAAATTACGAAGTAAATAATTACTCACCAGTCTGAAATTCACAAAATCTGTAATAATTAAGATATTGTTAATGATATTTTCACCAAAACTCGTATACTTGCTGTTTACTTGATCGTGTTCAAAATATTGATAATTATTTTAGTAGTGCGCCACCCGTTTTCTTGTAATTAAACTTGTGACAACCAACCCGTGTGCCAACCAGCCCCGGTCTCCCCTACGGCATAAAAAACTCGATGCTGTATATGTTTTGTAAGAATGTGACTTGCTTTGACTAAGATAGGACAACGGAACTTTCAACCACATTGCTCGATATGTGACGCAAACAAGGCCATGCCCAAATTTCGGTCATTTTAAACGATGCACTCTTGAATGAGTAACAATGTATCTCAGTTCTTAAAAGTTCCATTAATACATTATTTTAACGGGCTCTTCTTGAATGATTTAAACGGAAATATTCTTGAACATCTTAAACGGAACTCGCATTGAAATATTTACGAGCTATGATAATATTTCCTTTGCATTAAAACATTAGGTGGAACTTAAATGGATGGATTTCTCCCGTTAAACATATATGGTCAATTGGGATGGGATGATATCTTGTTGGCATTAGATTTGTTATTATCATATGTTTGTTAAGGTTCTTTAAAACGTTAACGTTCTTTAGAACTTCCCAAAAGTCCACTGAGTAGATTCAACCCTGAAACTGTGATAACACAATGTGTACAATGAAATAATTTTTTATATATTTTTTTTTTTACTTAAAGTACTCTAAGTCGCAAGTGGTGATTAGGAACGTTATTGGTTTTCAAGCGATTAATGAGTAATTTGTTTGATAGCACATGATAAAGAAAAACATTTTTAAGATGATCAAATCCTAAGTATGTTTTAGGCTAATCATATTTTACTCCTTGCGTACAGTATTTTACATTCTGTCGTAGTCGATAACAATGGAGAGAAATTTGAAAGTAGGTTCTGTAAGAACGATACGTGTTAGCTGATCCTGTGTTTTGAATTCCATTAGTATAGTTGTAAAGTATTTTGTAAAGTTTCTTGTTATTCTTAATTGATTATTCAAAACGTTTTGATGGCAGTGACTTGATATCCGCTTTCCAATCTTTATCATAAGTACTTAACCTAAAAGTGAAAACAATTTTGTTTACAAATTATTTATACCCGTGCTTTTTTCTTTTTGAATAGGTGAATTTCATGAACATCAAAGGGTTCACCAGCACACAAAGCGCCTTTATAATGAGCGTAGTCGCGGTGTCCGAGGTTGTGGGCAAGATTCTTCTCGCTGTTTTTGGTGACCATCTCCCATTTGCAAAGATTTGGCTCTTTATCATTTGCAGTCTTCTTGGAATTGGTATCATGCTCAGCCTCATATACTTAATAGAGACATTCGTTCAGATGATTCTTTTATCAATTGGTGAGTTTTAGTTTGTCTGTGAAATAATGATTTTCTCTATTTATATAGATTTCTGGGGAACTTCTGAGGATTAGTTCAGTGAGAGAGCAAGACCATCTTATATGATATAAGACTTCCAAGAAACAAAATGGTGAAGTGGCATTGAAAAATCTTATTCCTTTATGGACGTGTTCAAGTTTAAAGTTTTGGATCAAAGCAAGTGTGCTAATTTCATTTTTGCTCTTTCACATATTTAAGCGTTTCTAGAGTGGGTTAAAACATTGAGTTTTCAAGTTTCTATTTTAATTTTGTACTCGATATGTCGGTATCTGTCGCGCGTTGTATGTGATACTGATGTGATTGGACATTAAACCTATTCCTCTCCTTCATCAATTCAAGATTTTACAGCCTATATAGCAATTTCATCGTAATGATAATAATCATAACTAGAATAGGTTACCTCAATGAAATGTATTCCACTTGCCTTGCAATTTTGAGCAATCAAGTTTGTCAAATGATTGTTGGCGCTTCAAGATTATCCTGAAAGATGATATTCAAGGATGATTTTTGATCGTCTTTGAAACGTTCTTCACATTGTTTGAATAATTGTGTTAAAAATGATAAGGCTAATCGTTTTAAGATTATAGTTATGGTAGTTCCAACAGATAGACAATGTGAATGTAAACGTGAGCAAACATCTGATCCATTCTTTGAGATTGGTCAAAGATCATCCGAGCAACTGTCAGCTCCCACCACAAAGTTGTAGATTCCTCTTTGTTTGTTGTAATACAAAAGACGAGCCATATTCTTATAGATTGGGTGGTACGTTAGCAACCACTCAACGCAGAAATGGTTTGCTTGTAATGGTTAATATCCTTTAAAAAAATAACGAATTAAATTGCTTTTTGGGAATATTCAACGTAAGGAAATGCAAATTCATTCTTCTGCAGCTAAAATAAACAAAGCCTCATCTGCTACAATACCACTTCGAACAAGTTTAATATTCACACATGTCAATTGAATCAAACTTTAAAAAGTTGTGAGCTGATAGGACTTTACGCAATATTCTTGGGAACTTAAACAATTTTGAATTATATATAGTTTTAGGGTTTCTTTTAAATTAAATCAATTTTTTTCTTTTATATATGGTCTTGGTAATTGAGCGATTTCATGTATATACAGTAGGTTTAGATTAATAAGGTATTCTTTAAGAGCATGCAATCTATATCTTTTTTAATTGCTCAAAGAGTTATAAATTTGGATCAAGGTTACAGTGAAAGAACTGTGCAATGTTTTTCATTAAATCTTCAAACATATATATATATATATAGTTCCTTTTTGAGTAAAAAGTGATATTTTCTGCCATTGAACTATTTTGTATCCAATAGAAATGGAATGATTTTACACTTTTGCATCACTTGCTTTCCACCCTATCTTTGCTATCATTTATAAATATTCAAGAAGAGAATGTTGTTTTTCTTTATCTCATTATATTTCAATTCTTTTTCCCTCAGTGACCGGCTGTGTTGTAATGACGGTATTCGATGCGTTGCCATATTCGATTTGCAACCAAGTGTTTGGAAAGAAGCGTAGAATTGAGGCTTGGACGGTGCTTCTATGCGCCAACGGAATTGGTTTAATTCTCGGGTCACTATACGGTAGGTTGATTTTAAGCAAAGAAATATTAAACCTGAACATTATTACGCGAGTTTTCCATTGAGTTCTATGAACAAAGGGTGAAGCAGGAAATACAAGTTGAATATTTTAAAAACAATAACATTATTTATCTTTAGAAGTAAAGCTGTATTTCCATGCAGTTTGATAGAGGAACATATATGCACTTGCAAACATTATCACCAGACCTGAATTCAACAGTAAACCCTTTTGAATAGCCTGAAATCTTATAGTTTCGTCAACAGTCACTGACATTTTAATTGCCCCACCAAACCGACCTTAAATTCAAGTCTCATTTTAGAACTCTCTTTTTCACTTATAAGGATAAAAATTCTAATGTAGGAATTAACAAGGTTAGGTTACTAGCACGTACTGCACACTGAGTCTGATATTTCCAGAGTTCCTAGCAGAAAAAGAAAAAACAAAATGTCAAACAACGTTTACATTGAACTGATTTCGGTACACTGCACTTGTATGCCAAATAATCTTATTACTTTCCTTTTAATAAAACCATTGTATCTCAAAAAGGATGCAACTTTTACCTTTGATATACCATTTCCGACCAGCATTAACAATTCTCTTTAAGAACACAAAGACGAGAAAACTGTTGTCCATTTCATTCTTTGGAAGATAGATTGTTATGTTAGAAGAGAAACCATATAACACCGCCATCAACAATTTTTTATTAAATAATGTTTTTTTTTTAAATCATTTTGTAGGAGAAAGTGTCGACCAGACTGGATCATATGACAACGCCCTTTTCTTGAGTATTGGCATCTACGCCGTGGCCTTTTTCCTCTTTCTTCTCATTCCCATCTACCAAAAATGTTGCACACGTGACCGTTTCATCATGATCAAAGAAAAGAGACGAAGAATCACTCTTGCTGATGAATGGGGTGTTGGACGCACGGAGCACGCAGAAAATCATCGGAAAGATAGCTTTATGCCTCCACCATTACCACCAGGTCATTATATTGAATTGGAAAGTTGTATTTGAAACCAGAAAGTTGGTAAAACCACAAACTTGTCTGTAGAACCATAGAAAGTGTGTATGAAACTACATAGTTGTGTGTACAACTACAACATTTTGTGTTAAACCACAAAGGTGTGTGTGAAACTATGAAAAGTTTGTAAAACCATATAATCGGTGAAACCACAAAGTTGTATTGGAAACCAAGAATCTAGTTGTGTGGGAATCCATAAAGTTGTGCATAAAACCATAAAGTTGTGCGTGAAACTACTCCAGAAAGAGTCGGATAATGTATGCGAATGCTCATCATTAACGGATAGTTCCTCGTTGATAGGAGCGTGAAGTGTTTCAAAGCATTCATTGTGACATTCTAAACTAAAAGCAATCGGGAAACCGAGGTGATGAAATTCTGGCGTTGCACTAAGGATTTGATCATCTAGAACCTGAGCCGTGATCGTTGTTTATTATTAAGTAATAATTTGGAGAAGACTTTGAAGATGTTAGGTCATTTATCACATGTTATACCGGGTCAGTTGTACAAAGTTGCCTAAATGCAGTACTTCTTTTTATCGGGGGAAGACAATATTTCTTCTAAAACGATCATTACATCTGCGTATATGTTTGTCGACTTCATTTCTTCACATAAATCTCTTTCACTTTCAATATAAGGAAAAAAATATGAAGAAAAAAATCATGTAAACACGTGACAAATGTTTCAGATTGATTGTATCCATTACACGAAGTTAGGGAATATCTGTTATACATTGACAAGTACTTTTCAGTAGATTTATTTTTATTTTTATAATGAACATTCCTAAATCTTCTTGGAAGTACTTTGTCTAGTGATTATTTTATTATAGTACTATTTTATTATTTCGTCAATTAATGGATATGACATGGATATATCTTGTCAGTAGTTTTAACCAGAAAAATGCAACAGTTGCATTTTTAACATCAATCCCGTATAACCAAATACTTGAGAGTTCTTTTTATATGAAAGGGTTCATTAGTACTATATTCTGAAAAAGGGGGAACAGAAACGCTTTACATTTGAAGAGCACTTTCTCGAAAAAGGGAGTATTGTTCATTCGGCCACCCCCAACCCTCCCCAAACCCCTTCCCCATCTTCTTCCCTCTTGGCTGCGAGCGTGAACATATCGGTTTCATTTAACTTCTAGACCGGGGATTCTTTATAGGCGGCCAGCCAGCAAAATCTGGCCCACCAGACTCTGGCCTGCGAACAATAGTCGTAGAGAAAAGAAAAAAAAACTTAATGAGATCGGTAAAAATTCCCAAAATACTTGTTTTTTTAGGTTTGTCCTAGACATATCAGCGACGCACTATAACGTCGTGGCTTATCGAGCAAAATGTTATCTTTAGTTCCGCTATCAAATGGGCAGACTCGCGGCTTGTTAAAGGAAGGTTTGTAAGAGAACTGCCGACATCTAGCATACATCTTTCTTATCACCCGTGCCATCAATTTGTTTGTATTTAGGGATTGTTTTGTCAGGTTTTGTTTGTCACGTGACGCTGGTTTCGCCACGCGATTGGCTCGCGGCCTGAGGCTGTTGTGAAATGATGGCCCTTAAAAAAATATAATTAAGAACCCGTGTTTTAGACGATATAGCATACAATGTTTTAAGGTGAGACTAAGCATTACTTATCTTAATTCAGGTACTTATTTCTATTAAGTGAAGACAATACATTAATCACGCAGCACCAATCATCATTGATATATTTAATGTATGTTTTTATTAATGTGCATTCAATTTCAAAACTAAAAAATGTGTGTTCTAGATACTTAAAACAAAAGGTGTTACCCAGATTTTATTCTTTTTTTATGGGATTAAAGTGCAATAATATTTTCTTAGTTTTTAAAAATCATGAACATAATAATAAGTAACCATTTAAAGTATTATACTGATGTACTTTCTTGTATTTTTTCATATCGGATGAAGCCCTAATGGGTGATAACAGTTGTACATTGTTTAATAATGGTCAAACATGATATCAAATATAAGGCTGAGGTAAATGTATTGAATTGGAAATTGTGTCGTACTACGTTTTATCTTTATTCAATTTCAGCTATACAAGCATACAGCAAGATGAGATGAAAAGAATTCATTCACTTGGAATTCTGAGCAGTCAAATTAGATATTATATATATATATATATATATATATATATATATATATATATATATATATATATATATATCAACATATATATATATATATATATATATATATATATATATATATATATATATATATATATATATATATATATATATATATATATATATATACATATATATATATATCAACATATATATATATATATATATATGTATATATATATATATATATATATATATATATATATATATATATATATATATATATATATAATATGTATATATTATATGTTTATGTTTATATATTCATATAGCGCTCAATATCTATACAATGCACATTCAGCGGCGCTGTACAGAAAATAAGTACAACTGTTCATAAAGTTCATAGGTTAAAGATAAACACAAACAATTATAAAAAAGCCTGGATGAACAAAACAAATTTTAGTTTCCGTTTGAAATTGTCGTAGTTATTGATGCAACGAAGAGAAGATGGCAAACTATTCCATGTGACAGGGGAAGCTACAGCAAACGACCTGTCTTTAAATGTTTTGCGTTTTGTGAGAGGAATGTCGAGGAGAATACCCATCGTGTTAGAAGAAGAGCGTAAACCTGTTCGACTCGTACGTATACTGCTGAGTTTTTTAAGATATGATGAAGGAGCCAGATCATGAAGACATTGGTAGACGAATGTTGCAAATTCTATATGTTATTCGGGATTTTATTGGTAACCAGTGAAAGGTACGAAGAGTCAGTAGCACTATTAAACTTTCCTCTACCTAGAACCAGCTTGGCAGTCATGTGCAGGACCCATTGCAACTGTTTTATATCACAATCAGGAAGATCATAGTACAAGGTGTTTGAATAGTCGAGGTGAGGTAAAACCAGAGATGAGGCAAGTCTTTGGCAAATTTAAATTGTCAAGTACTTCCTTATGCTTCTGATCCTACTGAGGTTGAAGAGTGCAGTTTTACATTTAGCCTTAATCTGTTGGCGAAATGACAGTGATTCATCCCAGTAAACTCCAAAATATTTGATCAAGGTAGCTATTTTTACTTCGATACCAGTCACTACCATGGAATGGAAGTTGCACTTTTGTAGTTGGTGTTTGCTACCAAACAAGATAAACTCTGTTTTACGAGGGTTGAGTTTTAATTTGTTTGAATTCATTCAAGAGTGAACTTCAGATAGGCAACTTTCCAGGTTCAAAATATATCATATATATATCATATTACATATATATATATATATATATATATATATATATATATATATATATATATATATATATATATATATATATATATATATATATATATATATATATATATATATATATATATATATATATATATATATATATATATATATATATATATATATATATATATATATATATATATATATATATATATATATATATATATATATATATATATATATATATATATATATATATATATATATATATATATATATATATATATATATATATATATATATATATATATATATATATATATATATATATATATATATATATATATATATATATATATATAAAAAAGCAGGCTCTTGTTCTTTGACCCTCCTCTTTTTCAAATATGTCGTAAAGTTTATCTCTTGACCAGTTATAGAATTACCACTCATAATCAACTCTCACTTATTGGTTGATATTGGAATCTGTTCTTACTTAGAAAATAGCATTTTCACAATAATTATTTCAAGAGCAATATGTTTGGGATTTTGACGTCATTGTTTTAACAAAAAACCCAAACATGTATTGTATAGGCCTTAGATGGTACGGAAAGTGAGACTAAACGGCTAGTTCTTCTATTTAGAACGAACTTTCCTGTTTTTATAAGATTTATTGAAGGTTATGTGTTGGTCAGGGTGTGGTATAGAGATTCAAAATGAAAATCGCCTGTTCGCTCTCTTTACAAGTATTTCGGCGGAATGACAAACAATGGATTTCGGGTAGTCTGCTCGTTCATATCACCAATGAAAACAGATGAATACAAAATAAACATGATCAATTTCGTAAGCCTGCGATTTCGACATTTTTTTTTTTTATAACTTTTTATTGTAGACTTTCAAACAATTTAGGTGGTGCTTATGTTTATTATACAAGGATTTGTGTATAGTATCTACGTGGTTTTTATACTTGTTTTATGTTTATATATGTTTAAATACTTTTACAGTGGGCGTAACACACTAAATGTTTGGTAAACTTCTACGAAGAAGCAGTCTAACTTGAATTATCAAAAAACGATTTTATACGAAGGGACAAAGTTTTGAGGTTTTATTGAACCTCGAACAGCCGGTTATGGGATTGATTACGGTCATAGATGGTTGGTTAATAGATACGATCAGCGGTCTGTTTGACATTTAGAGTAAGAGGGTCACTTGCCAATATATTTTATTTCTTAGTTTTGATTCAAAGTTTTGTAAAATATGTATAAATTTCGTGTGAAAAATTCTTTATATACCAGATTAAACTTTGAAACATATTCGATTTTGTACAGTGTGATTTGTTTTATGGTTGACTGGTTGAGGGCCTTAAGTCATTTTATTTTATTGCAAACCGTCTCATTTTATCTGTGTGAGGGTGGTAGTCAACTAAATTTGGGAAGAAATATTTACAAAATCATAATACAATGACTTAAACTATGCAATAGCGAACGGTGGACCTCTCGGGGCTGGGGGAGGCGCACACATTTCCCGGTTACAATCGGACAATTTGCACTGGTAAATTATGTTTCCATGAAACGGTCCTGATAATTCGCAAATTTCTTTTATTTTCGCATAACTTTCTTCCAACTTTGGAATATTGTTTTCTCTTTTCGGGAAATTATACCAGCATTTCAAAAACATTGACCCATTTTTTTTTAAATTTTATGTCAGTATTTTCCCAATTTTACCTTCCAACCGACAGAAATCATGTAACTCTCAGAGGTACAGTTCTCCCTTGCCCCACCCCACCCATATTTCCTACGCAACTGGGTGAACCCACCTCTTAAACTCTTAAGCTAATTATCCAGGTCCCATATTCGAATACACTTTTCGTGCACATGATGGTGTATACCAATAGCTGTTGATATGGATGTAGAAATCAAGCGTAAACATTTCTGAGGAATACTTAAAATCAATTAAACGGCATGTATATTTAAATGAAACCTCTTATTTCAAAGTTTTTCGTGATTTAGCCAAAAAGACGCCCTCACTTGTTTGCCGCAAGATCCTGTAAACTCCGTAATCGGCTGTGGGGAATCTGCAATTTTGAGTATTTTATAGGAAACTAATGAAAAGAATTTCTGTTACATTCATATGTTTGGCCATCTTTCTATACTTTTAAAATCCCTTCTCTGCCCTGCTTTCCGAAGCTTCCAACGTCACTGAGATCTTTATGTGAAATGTCCACCAAACATGCTATAAATTAGGCCAATTTTGAAATCTGGCCCTCTGTAACTTGCAACATTTCTGACAAATTCTAAAGCAGGATTTCAAAACAGCCCCTGCATGCCCTCCTCCTTCCGGCTGCCCGTTATGTCTGGTTGGAAATTAAAAAACTACGAGTCTGACAATTACGAAAACAAAAACAATTACGTCATTATGTCTCGGGCCCAATCCACCCTACAATAAGGTCTACATCATTTGGTTATGTCGCTGGACTGCTGGATAAATAGGATTCTTCAATTTGGTTCATTGTTCTTTTTTTAATTTAATTATTGAAAAGGGATTGAGATGTTTGAAGTTAAGTTCTACCAAAAAGAGAAAAACAAATTTAATAACTTTAACTCCTCAAATAATTGTCTTTATTTACATAAAGCATTTGTATCACCTTTGTAGATATACTCCGCAAACAGCAAATTAGATGGCTGAGTTAAATCCAAGCGTTGTCGCCTCCTTTGGAAACTGGCAAAGTGACAAAAGACTGTATTTTTTAACAGGTCCGTCTTCTCGTAATTCTCATCCACAAAGTGTGAGCGTGTGACAGGGGCGAGGGTGGCAAGGTATAAAAGGGGGTAGGGAACAAGAGGGGGAGGGAACAAGAGGGGGTTGGAAACGAAGGTCCACATATTTCCGATTTCGGGCGTGTAGCCCCGCAACCAAGACTACAATGAACACCTCAAATCTCAGTATTACAAGACAAAACAAAAAGCTTCCGAGTACGAACTTTATTTTTAATTCCTCCAGAAAGCGGAAGATCTATATGTTCTCCCTGGACACTTATCTTGTCCTCGTGAAATTACGGCCCTGCTTTTGATGATCAAAGTATGCATTCTACAAAAGATTTTCCAGGTACCAACATTTTCAGGAATTAAAACTAACCAGATTCTCATATATTCTAATATTTGTAACATAATTCTTGTTTTTAGACTGTAAAGGCTGTAACACACCGAACGCGACGCGGCGAGCAATTTTTTAGATAATCATACAGGAAACAAATTTGATAAGATGCTTTGACGTTTTGCTTACACACGATGAAGTTTGCAATTAAGGCTTTCTTCTGATACTGGAAAATTTGTTAGAAATGCTTTTTTGTTCTAACTGTGGAGAAATTCGCTTTAGTGGGGCGCGATTTTATGTCGCGACGCGAATTTTGCTTTAATGGGCGTAGAAACGCCCTTTCAATAGTTCAATCAATTTTCAGTTATCATCTGAATAGCCATGCGATGACGATGCCTCCCTGAAAGCAAGAGGTCAAAATGATTCTTTTCCTTTGTTTTATTCGATTTTGTTTAAAAAATCGCTCGCCGCGTCGCGTTCGGTGTGTAACGGCCTTAACGGCCTTAAGAGTACGGGGATTGAGAATGTGTGACTAGACTTTATGATGGGATTAAGGCCAGTTCTAATGTTGGTATTGTGCGTGTGTGTGTGTATGTACGGAGGGGTTGCATTTGAGAAGCATACAGAATTGACCCACTTCTACTAATCTTAATATTTCTCAACGTCTCTTGAGAGACTAAAATATCTTTCAAATTTATGCAGTTTGACGGTTCGAATAACTTTTGAAGTTTTTAGTAAGTTTGAACATTTTGAATTTATGAAATTAAAGAAATTGAAAATAAGTAAGTTAGCCTACCCGGGTTAGTACTTTTACCAATGTTTAAAAAACCCAGTCGGATCTTCATATAAGGGTAGTTTTATCAATAATGATGGTTGGACTAGACATAAATAATACAGGTTCATTTAAAAGCCTAGTCAGTTCGCCCCTACGCCCGACCCCCTTTGTCTTGTAGATTTTTACAAACCTGGCTATGCAACTGAAAAAAGAAACATGTATATCAGATCAGTATATCAAAGATGTATTCCTTTGACACAGAACAAACAGATCATATTCAGATTTGGCGGCACAATGTTACCGAATATAGCCTCCATATACAGTAAACTTTTGATAAAAACCTTCCGAAAAATCTCATAGACTTCAAAATATCATCAGAGAGTATTAAAGAAATATTCCCATGGAATTTTATTTTATGAATATGATAGAGAAAAATTTAAGAAACAGATAAATATAAAACGATGTTGATATCTCATTCCTACAAAAAGTTATTGAACTATAAGGATTGTTCTTGCGCCCCTTCCTCCCCCCCCCCCCCTTATAAAAATGACATGTGTACTGAGTCTAAGTCATCATTATGATGTCATCACAGCACCTCTTGTACTAATCTTTATGTATTTCTTTGAAAATCAATTGCTAATTTTTCCATAATTCAATTATTAGTTACAAAAACAGATATGTAAAACATTGTAAATTTTATCATTTTGGAAGAAAAATCTTCCCAATCATTAAGAAAATATGAAATTAATTTTTCAAGAAATACATAAAGAATAGTACAGGAAGTGATGTAATAACAACGATGACTCAGACCAACAATTTGTTTTGATGCAGGCAAAAAAATCTTTAAAATTCAAAAAGTTTTTGTTGGAATAAGATACTAACTTGGATTTTTACCAACCTGTTTCTTTTATTGATTGATTGATTGATTGATTGATTGATTCAAGCACACTTTGATACAGAGTACAGATATATACAGGTACACAATATGATACATACAATAAAACAAAGATATTGATATATACCTTCATTAATTTAAAATAGTTGCTTAGGAGCGCCACATTGGAGGTTAGAGTAACTTAAAATTGTGTGGCCTCCAGAACACAAAACACATAAACGAACACCCACACACACCCACACACACGCACACACACACACACGCACGCACACGTACACACACATAACATTTATAACAATGACTGTGTAACACCAGTCGTGTTTAGATAAATTTGGTAAAAATGTGATCAAATAAAGAGAGATACTACAAAATAGGAAACTGCATGAAAAGACAAATTTTGAACAAAAAAAACGCAGTCAGAATCAAATTGATCCAAAAACATATAAAGGCAGAGCGTTAATTATAATGTGAGAATAAAAACGCTTTTGAAGATTATTTAAACAAAGATTTTGAAGTTAATGCATTTATATGGGAAGGGAAAGAATTTCAGTTTGGGACCTACAAAACGAATGGAATGTTGAGAGGAGGTAAGCCTATTGAGTGGGAGACTTCAGTTGATAAGAGTTTCATGTTGAGTATGGATGATTACTACCAAGGGCCAAGGGGGCTAGGAAGAATGGGGGGCTTTAGCACCCCAGTCAAAATTTAGGGGATAAAGTATGCCTTTAGCCCCCTCCCCACTTCTCATATACGAAAAACCCTTATAAGACTTATTTATACCCACTTTGAATAATATAACTTTATAGGATGTTGTCATATGTTCTAATTTCTTCGATTATGTTGATACAAAGGGTAATGTAATTTCGATGGAGACTTTATTACTTCTTAGCACCCTCATAATCATTTTGAGCTGATCGAAGCTGTAATAAACATAACATTTGCGCGCTACCGCAGACTCTGAGTGCGGGCAGCATAATTTTTTTCCCCAGGAGTGTTTAGGGTAATTTGCGTTTATTTTGTTGAGAATTAGTGATTTAAAAGGATTTTCAACTGATATCAATGCAAATTTTCCTAAACACTCCTGAGAAGAAAAAAAATTACGCGTGCGTGCATCTGTGACACCTAATGTGTTTGTACCGTTGTACGTACATAACAAATTATAGTACCGTTGCACGCATGTCTACTGCCGGCAAGTCTATTAGAGTTCAAAAAGAAGATAACAAGAATGTCACTTGTTCATTCTTTTTTTGGAAAATAGAGAAAAAAATGCCCGAAGCGTCAAACATGCCCACGAAACCATGCCAATCCGAGGCTTCTGGGTGGGGATGGGGGTCGAGGTCCTTGAAAAAATAAAGCTTCAGCTCACCCCCTCCCCTACCCGAAGAAAAAAATTGTTCCTACGCCACTGACTATTACGGCCACAGAAAGAAAGAAAAAAACAGAAATTAAAGGGGAGCTTAAAATCGTGTACAGATAGAATGTTATGGTAAGCAAACAAAGGTAAAGCGTGGTAAAAATAATTTACGTCATTAATCAAACGGACTACCCATTTCTGGAGAGCAAAACGTTTCTTTTAGACGTGAATGATACGTACAGCCCCAAACAATATTACAACTATACGAAAGATAGGGTCAAATAAGAGTGTTGTATATGTACGGGTAGGCAGCATTTGTTTCAGACAATAGATAATACCAATACCTTTAGAAATTTTACTAAGTCAATATGATTCTGCCACGTTAAATGTTTATCAATGATAATACTATAAATTTGTAAGCACTGGATAAGGGAATATCGTGATTATTAAAAGATACCAAATCATTGTCAAGATTTGAAGGTTTATAACAGAGACTGAACAAAACGATTGACATTTAATCATAATTCATTGACCAGGAACCAGGAACTAACTAATTAGTTTTAATTCATTTTCAACAGTAGTTAAAAACTTGTTGGCATTCGAGATTGTTGGTAAACAAAGAGATTTGAATCATCAGCATATAAAGCTGTAAAGTAAGGCTAGAATTTGACATGGCTTCAGGAAGATCATAAACATGAATAATAGATAATAAAGGGCCCAAAATTGATCCTTGAGGTATGCACCACATTTTTAAACATCAAGTGGAGACTTCGTATTGTTGTTAGATACAAACTGATGGCGTTTACATAAATAACATTTAAGCCAATCTAAGACGACCCCGCGTATACCATAATTATAAGTTTACGAAGTAAGATACAATAATCTACGGTGTCGAAGGTCTGAAAAAGTACAACAAACGAAATCTTTATTTTCAAAGGCAGTATCTAATTTATCAATTAGGTGGATGATTGCGTGGGAAGTTGATTTACCATGCCAAATTGATTGTCATAGAGCACATTATATTTGGTTAAGAAATTGAATATCTATCTAAAACAATTCTTTCAAATATTTTAGAGAAACAGGGAGTACAGAAATACGTTTATAATTATTTTCTACGAGTTTTTCTCACCACTTTTAAAAATAGGGATAACACGAGCAATTTTGACATGTTTGAGGCTATCAGGAAAATATCAGTTGATAAAGAAAGATTTACCAAACTGCCAAATAAGAAAGAGGTTCAGAAATATAATCAGCAACCGACTTTACAACATAGGGTGAGATATCATCATTACCAGGGAAAGAATGTTTGAGATTGGATATCATATCATGAATTTCAATAGTGTCGGTTGGCGTTAGATACTATAAAGAATTACAACAGTAAATACATAATCTTCACATGGCGCAATTTTTGATTGTACAGAAGGTCCAATATTGATAAAATAATCATTAAATATATCACAAATGTCATCACTGTTCGAAATAGAATGTCCTTCATGAAAAAGTTCCTCAATCAGTCAATTACATTATCATTTTTAAAGCCATGAACAAGTTCATTAATAACCTTCCATGTTTTCCTTACATTACCATTGTCAGGCTGGATAATTTTTTCTTTGCATGACATATTACCGAAGTTAAACTATTACGAGATAATTCATAGGAGTTAAAATTTCCATCTGTTCTATTCTTAAGAAACCTTTTATAGAGTTTCGTGTTTAGTTCTACAAAAATTCCTATACCTGAACTTATCCAGATTTTAGAAACACAAGCTTTGTTTATAAAGTAAGACTTTAGAGGGAAACAATCATTGTAATGAGAATTAAAGGTTTTCGCAAATGAATCAAAAACATTATTTGGGTCATAAGTTTTTTTAAGTGTCCGATTAAGTCTCAATAAAAGTTTTTGCTGAAAAGTTTAAATAAGTTTTGGAGTGATATTGCGGGTATACTTTTTGGGAGGGATAACTTTTCGCTGAAGAATTTTCAAAACAATTCAGGAGATTCACCTCTCAGGAGAAAATTATTTTCTCCGAAGAGAGGAAAATCTCAGTCGCCATTTTCAAGATTACCCATGATGCTTTTAACGAAACAGCGTAACGCTATGGCACATAACTTGTATGGGTTGTAGATATTTGATAAGCAAGTAGGTCAATTTCATTTTTGCATTTTCAAAATCTATACTTGTTAATCTACAAATTATCCGGTTCCCAAATGGACATCCACCACGCAGTTTCAGATGTATTTAATGACAAACTTACAAATTCTAGCCTGTTTTCGCTGGGAATTATTGAAGTAACGCAGACACCATCCAGTACCAAACAAGAAAGAGAATGTCCATTGCACAAACAGATATGCACACAAGGCATACCGCATAAGGTCACTTGGCACATACAATGACCGCATATAAGCTAATTAAAAACCGTGGGCCAAAGCACTTGTAAATGGAAATCCGGAAGTTACATGATTTACATAGGTTTACCCCTTTTCGGGGAAAATAATTTTCTCCTAGATAGGAGAATCTCCTGAAGTGAAAAATATTAAAAACTGGCAGATGATCAAAGATATCATCAAGAACTCCATTCGTGCAAGGACTCTTCAGATCATTAATGAAAATTACATCGAGCAAAGAAGCACAAGTACTGGTATTTCTTGTAGGCAAAAATTGTAATGGAACAAAAAAAAATGAATCGAATAACTTCAGATGTGCATTTGAGATGGCTTCAAGAGTATTCGTAAAATGATCCATAACAACATTATCAATACCATGAGGACAATAAATAACACCAATAATAAAGGACATGATTTCAATGAAAAGAGATTCAAAGACCCCTTCAATAAAATAACTTAAATCCATTCTTAACTCATATTTAATATCATTCTTATAAATAAATAAAAATATATAAAAAGGCGACTCCTCCCCCCACGACCATTTCTAGAGGTGTGCTCTAGATGAATAGCCATCAATATGATACAAAGGATAAAGTCGTAAGGTCATTGAACCAGGTCTCGGCGATACCGATGATAGAAAACTTGGTGCTTAAAGAACTGATGGTTAGTTGCAATGCATTCCAATTGGCAGGAAGAAATCTACTATTTACATGAAAGAGGGATAATGGGTCTTAAAGTGTTACATAATTTTCGTTAAAGCTATCTAATGAATAGTAACGACAGTTATGCATACGAGAGACATTTAAACAATTTACATAAGGTTTAGCATCATTACGTATAGGATGGTTTGCATTGTCATGTTGAAACGGTTTAGATTGATAAGACTTGCACTGAATGCAATTGGAATTCAAACCATTTCAATTAAGAGTTACACAATCGTGATGAATTTTAATATCCGCATTACACGAAATACACCAAGTAGTAGACTTAAGAAAGGAGTTTTGACTGTGTGTCTTAAATATTATTTAAATGATTAAGAATATGGAAATTAATCATTCACAAAACAATATATATATATATATATATATATATATATATATATATATATATATATATATATACATTATATATATATATATATATAGATAGATATATATAGATATATGTATATATATATATATATATATATATATATATATATATATATATATATATATATATATATATATATATATATATATATATATATATATATATATATATATATATATATATATATATATATATATATATATATATATATATATATATATATATATATATATATATATATATATATATATATATATATATATATATATATATATATATATATATATATATATATATATATATATATATATATATATATATATATATATATATATATATATATATATATATATATATATATATATATATATATATATATATATATATATATATATATATATATATATATATATATATATGTATATATATATATATATATATATATATATATATATATATATATATATATATATATATATATATATATATATATATATATATATATATATATATATATATATATATATATATATATATATATATATATATATATATATATATATATATATATATATATATATATATATATATATATATATATATATATATATGGTTGGATCAGATTTGAGAACAATAAAATCTATGGTATTGTCGGTAAATTCCATCAATAATATAAAAACACAATGTTTCATTGATTCATATATACAGTACTGAACATAAACAACATTGCTCTTGATATGTATAAAGAGCAAGAATCCAGAATATCCAGAATATGTCTTAAGATGGGCATCGCAGTATTCAAATAATGTTTAAAACCGGTGTTCAGATCATGTATGGTAAACACAATGTCATTACACAAGTCATGTATGATGATGATGGATTCGTGCATGATAGTTATTTAGCGGGTTATTTAGCTTGGACCGATTCCGTGTCAAATTTGTTGATATCTGAGAGATGTTTTGTCCGGCGTTGTTGGATTTAATTACGAGACCATTGACGGACCATGTTCTGGTGGTGCTGGTGTATTTTTGCCTCTCGTAGTAGACTTTGACGTTTCCTTGTGAGATGTTCGTGAGTGTAGATACCGGCTTCCTTCAGTTTAGTACGGAATTTATGTTTGTTTGATTGATGAGGGCTTAACGGCACCACGACAGGGAGGGTCACATTGGTCAAATTGTGCCTGAAAGGTTAGATCATTCCAGAGGTACGAAGAAAAGAAAATAGGAGGGGTCTAAGAGAAGTACGGGGGGAATCGAAAGAGGAACTGCAGGGGTGTGAAAAAAGGGTAAAAGTAGATAGAGGAAGGTGGGATATGAGGACTAAATATGGTTATAGAGAGAGGCAGATGAAGGAAGGAGATAATTTTATCCGTGGTTGTTTTCTGGAATAGCTCGGCTATGGAGTTGTGAGGGGCAAGGGAAGCTCTGGGGAGGTTGTGCAGGAGGAGACAAGGAGGACGTGGTAGAAAGTGAGGGGGCAATGACAATTGTTGCAGCGGGGTGGGGATCCAGCAAGGAGGTGGGAGTGAGTCAGGTGGGTGTGACCTATTTTAAGGCGGGTAATGTGGACGTTGTCGAAACGGGAGAGATTGTGGATGGCGGGTTTGATCGGAATGGTGGGCCGGATGTTGTGGAGTTTGTTATCAATTTGAGAGTCCCGTGAGGTTTTCCAGCGGTCACGAACAAGGAAAGCGATAAGCGGTTTGATGTCAGAAAGGGTTTTGGAAAGTGGGTTGAGGGCAAGCTTAGCGGCTCAATCAGCTCTGTCATTGCCGGAGATGCCAACAAGACTGGGTATCTAAAATAAAGAATATTTTTGTAGGGGCGGGAGGGGATGGGGGGATGGGAAAGGAGTTTACGGAGGAGGAGGTGGGACGTGGGGTTATCACACTTAAGGTTAAGTGTATAAGTAAGGACAGACTTGGAGTCTGAGAAAATGGCAAAGTGGCTGAGCGGGGAGTACTTAATATATTTGAGGGCGAGCAGGATGGCCTTAGCCTCGGCCGAGAAAATGGACGAGTAGTTGGGAAGCCTGCTACTGAGGGTGATGTCTTGGATGACGGCAGCAGCTGGCTTTCCGCCTTCCTTGAAGCCATCATGTAGATGGAGGTGTTTTTGGAGAGTTGGTCTTTGATTTGGTTTGGAGGTTGATGAACTTGGGTTTGGGTTTTGTGATGAGTAGAGAGGCCCAGGTGGATAGAAGGTATCACATGTTGTAATTTGTAAATTTGACTATGGTAGGTCTTGGCCCCCTGTTGGATTGGTCCGGGTTGTATTGCTTTACTCTGTGGGAGCGGTCAATACCAAAGGGGTTGATGTGAACATTTAAGTTTTGACGGATAACATCTATGATCACTTTGTCAGTGTCCTCAACTCCTCCGTGATGGACCATTTCCTTCATTCCAATGAACCTAAGACAATTTCGGCGACTATACTGTTCTTGGCCATCAATGGCAGAGTGCAAGATATTATTATTTTTTTCCAGTGAGTCAATCTCGGATTGGCTAAATATATTTGTTGTTGTTTGGCATCCAACTCAATTTTTATAGCATTGTGAATATCACTTGCTACTCTTTCCGCAACAGCATCAACAAGGCTGCTTATAAGTTTATTTCTGAATTCAGAAGAATCAAGAATTACAGAAATCTGTTCTTTCATTACCTTAGCGATACCAGCTGAGAGGTCAGTGGAGGCAGTGATTTGGTTTAGGGCAGACATGCTTATAGATCTACAAGAGAGTTTCTCTGGGAAATTTGCAGAATCACTTATGCTTGTGTCAGTACACTTCAATCTTAGCTGTCCTGAACGTAGTTTATACGATCATGATTTTCCAGCTTTAATTCCAGACATAAAAGCAATACATCCACAAAGTGATAATATATTGATCTGAAAACAATACATAATATTAAAACTGCTGTATATATGTATAGAAACTGAAATATTCGATGTAAATTTTATGCCAATATTCAAATTTTGCGCTACATCATGTAAAGGGCGTTACATTCTTTTTAAGATACCGTCTGCACTCTGCATGCCTTCTGTATGTCTTCTATCAAATATATTAAAATGAAATTCCATAAGAACATTCCTTTAAAAATCATCTTTTATGACAAAAATATGAAAATAAAAATCGGAAGTACGAAATATCAGTAATCAATTCTACATACCGTGGTTTCTTTAAGGAGACATAGAGTCTGACATAATCCTTCTTTCATATGATAGAATTGAAAATAAACACATTTTTTGACCAAGTTTTATAACTCCCAGAGAAATTTAACACATTTTTTGTAATTATTAAAAACTTTAATGCTACTACTTAATAGTACCATGGGAGCTGCCATTTTGATTTCAAAATATGCAGATTATGATGTCATCAGCCAAGCAGGATATTGGAATGCTTTGTATTTCTTTATAATCTACCTCAAGTTTTCTAACTTATGAAAAAGTGTTTTTCTTTTGTAAGGGTCAAGGAATTTGTTGTGTACACATGAAATCATCAAAACATTCTGTTAAAACTTTGTGTCACATCATTTTGGAATCTTTAATCACATTTATAAAGAAATACATTATAATCCTTATGTCCCTTTTGGGAAAATAATCTCATCATGTACAAATACAGAATGGAACAAAATGGCAGTCCCCATGTTCTCGATTTCAAATATGAATAACTTGAGGTGGGAATAAGATTTTGACTTGCTGTTTTTGGCAGTCGGTTATGATTTGTATCCTCTATCATATGAAATAATGATTGCGTAATATTTCATGTTTCTTTGATGCTAATTTATGACAAGATTGGAAAAGGTACGGCAGGGTATGCGTTGAGTATAGGACGTCATCAACGCGTAGACGGCGTAGAAGGGCATCCTTTAACCAATCAGAGAAACAGTATGTGCGTTGCAAGATTTAGGCTATAATTTAAAATAAACTCCAATTGCGAGCCCATTGTTGAGTAATAACCGGCAAGCCCAAATAATTTGAAGAATAATGGGCGAGGCGAAGCCGAGTCCATTATAGTCCAAATTATTTGAGCGAGCCGGTTATTACCAACAATGGGCAAGCAAGAGCAGTTTATACTTATTCTATCACCAAATATGATAAAAAAAAATGAAAAAATAAAGAAAATATGATCAAATTAAGATAAAGAAACATGCGAGATTTATACACAGTATCGCACATGCATTAATCCAGCTTTTTTGCATATGACGACACAGAGATAATGTTGACGGTTTCTAATTCACCAATTTGTATTTTGTCCAACGAACAAAACTTGATCTCGTAAATGAGTCGCGAATTCATTAATTTAGAAACTTAATGTAAGTATTTTGTGATATAAAAACAATTTTTCAGTAGAAACACATTCTGGTTTATCCTTTAAGGAAAAAATATCTTCGTTAACTTAGCGAGAAACAATACACAAAGGTCAAAATTATGTTAGTGTCATGTCACTATACACTCGTATGGAAGGTCAGCTGTAAACATGTACTGCACAGTACATAGTAAAACATCAGTGCAGTTAATGATCGCTTTGGCTGAGAACACGGCTGTGTTCCGTCAAAGTGCGAAGAATACTGGAAAATGGTCATTCTTTTAGGCCTAGTTGTTGTTGGAACAGAAACTACTGTCATTTAATATTCTCAAATTTGTCAGAATAGGTAGGTTTGAACAGTTTTGAAGTTGTTGAACACAGCGTTTTGGTCTAGGGCTATGTACTGTTAGGCTAGTTACAATGACAATAGCCTGTAGGTACGTGCAATTCAATTGTGCTGTAAACACTTAAATAGTTCGGGAGCAACGGTGGGTATTTCGAAATACCCAACAAATTGGGTACTTTGATGTATTACGTCATCGCATGAGCCTACACATTTGACTAGCCAACACTAAACATATGGGGTTTTTCATTTTTCGCTCCGGATTATCCAAAATTTCAATGGATATCCTGAAATTTTGGCGACATTCTGCCGCTGCTTTTTGAAAGTCATCGTCCCTTTTTTGAGAAAATGAACAAAACAGACTGCCCATAATCTGTTTTGTTCATTTTCTCAAATAGGCGACGATGAATTTCAAAAAGCAGCAGCCAAAGGTTTTCAATATCTATTTATTATCCATCTCCAAAATTTCAGGATACCCAGTGAAATTTTGGACAATCCGGAGCGGAAAATGAGAAACCCCATATGTTTAGTATGGGCTAGTTAAATGTGTAGGCTCATGCGATGACGTAATACAAAAAAAGCACCCAATTTTTTGGGTATTTCAAAGTACCCAGTTTTTCGGGCTGCTCTTGGACTGCTCCCAAAAACCTTAGGCCCTAATGTTACAATATAAGACTAATGATTCTAGAAAAAAAATAAAGCAGGCAGTGGCACTTTTAATTTCTGGTAATATACTTGTTTGGTGCAAGTACTGAACAATTATAGCCCTGTTGAACTTGTATTAGTATGAACTAATAGGCCTAACTTTTAAGGTTTTACATTTTGCTTTTTTTAATATTTTTATTTATTGCATTCTAGTTTAAGCTATGCACATTGGACTATGTTGTTGCTCAATTTAAATCTGGCATAATCAGCTTGTCAGCAAGGAGTTTGTTCCTGCTGAAACTAAAATTGAGTATTTTCGGCAGAGGCCTAATATATTTTTGTGCGTAGCATTATTATTGAATGGTTATTCCGTGGTTGCCATGATTAATGTAGGTGTTTAATACCAGTACCCCACATTAGAAACTCTTATTCTAATGAATATGCAACTGCCCAATTATTGACTGGGAGTGCTGTCATTGGTCATTTTTTCAGCTACTGTCCGTTCGTTGAGTAATAACCGGACAGTAGAACTATGCAACTAAAGTTTGTCAGCCAATCAGGTAGCTTGAAATGAATAACCAGACACTAGTCTGCTAGTGGTGATAGAATGCGCAAGTTGTACATTTTGTCTTCACTTCCCTAACCATTTCCCCTTCCTTCCCCTTCCTCTGAAGGGCGCATATATCGTGTACAACGTTGCGCGCCAGGATTAAATTTGCATGTGCGTGCCGTATATTTAGAACTCATTGCGCATACATGCAGGAGAGTATCTTAATTACTACCGAGTAAAAGTTTCAACTGATTCATTTTGATTCACAACAAAGTCATTTATGTCAGTTTTATATTGCGAAACTTTTTTGTCGTTATAACTTTTCATTATAACGACAAAAAACATAACGATGAGATAGTGATGGGAGGCGGGCGTGGATATGGAAAAGGTTGGGGGTGATCACTGGACCAGTTAGAGATCAAAAAGTGTTTTCCACCAGCTGCAGGAAAAACAGCAAAAGAGATACAATAGGCCTATACAAAGCTCTTATCCCTATCCTTGATTTACTTTGTGTGCGCATATAGGGAAGGAATATTACTACGTCAGTCAGGCAGCATGCCTATTAATGGGAACATAAAAGTTCCAATAAAAAGGAACATTTTGCTACATGGAAGCCGCCATTTTGTGATATTTCCCATGATCCTTTGCTATCCTAACGTTAAAGCCTTATGCAATGTTACAAATTTCAAATTTGAAATACGTCTGAGAAAAATATCTTTGATTGGAGATTGAAACTTTAAAGTCATGGAAATTCCTTCATTACAATAATGGCTAAAACTTTCCACTCCCATTTGATATGTTCACCACGCCGTTTTCGAAATATTAGAAATAATAGACAGTAGGGCTAGGCTTTTTGGCGCGAAGCAGCCATTTTGAAAAATCAAATGTTTTTCAACACAATGATTTTTAATATTTCAAGTACATCGATTAAGACTATGACATTTTATCGCAACATCTAAACAATATGGCTGCATGAATTAAATATTCTCGTGTGTTATAAATGTAAATGATCCTATTATTAAAATAGGATGATGCTGCCAGACTGTATGTGGTATCTTCAGCTAGGTTATTTACATCATGGCAAATTATGGCTCACTTAATGAAGCGTATTAAAGGATTTATTGTTCAAAGTCACTGTCATATACATACTGAAATGATAAACGCCTGAAAATATATGGTTTAAAAGCTCTGAAAGTCCTGAATATACAGATGTAACTGTGACATTTATGGTGTCCATGCTACACGCGGAAAATATTTCATTATTATGTTTTAACACAGACAGTAACTAATATATAGGTGAGACATGGTTACTTGGTAAAGCTACTAATATAATAGAGTCCCAAGCCTATAATATTCCATGTATTTTGGTATTCAAACAGATTCCTGGTGGTGTCCCTGTTACACGCGGAACATTTTGCATAAAACAAAATGTTGCAAGAAAGTTAAACCTGCTAAAACCGTACCATGATCATTTAATAAATGAAAATACAAATGAAGAGCAATAAATTAAGCACATATGATACAGCAAAGAAGATTTTCATATTTTGAATTTTGAACAAATTGTAAGTTTGACATAAAATATCGCAGTTTGAAGCCTTTTAATGGAACTACCCATAAGTGTTCCAACTATGTTCTTCATATTTAGTCGCTGACAAAATGATAACGTCCTGTAAAATTTCGGAGTAATCGAAGCAACATTGCTCACTAATATTTCAATTGAAAAACCTTTTTATTTCGTGACTGGGATTATCTTTGAATAAGTTAAAAGACTTCACTCAGATATTCCAGGTAAATCAGCATCATCTTCTCGGTTTACATGCAAATATCATCGCAAATATATTGCACAGATATATACAGTCAGAAACTTTCCGAGTAAAGTAAAAAACGGCTGTATGGAGACTGAACCGCCAGTTGGTGCTGGGACGTCTGTTGTCAGTTTATCATTTAGTTCCTCGTTAGTGTAGAAGACGAGCCAGTAGTTCGTTCCGCCACAATTTCTTCCCATCTGTCACGTGATCCATTATTAGGAGCGGGAGTGAGTCCAAGAATCTCACAAATCATGCCGTAGATGTCAACCTGTGAGTAAATATGGAGAAACACGTCAGTTTTGGCTCTGAAAAAGATGGTACACGATCATGAAAATTTTATTCCAAATGTACTCAAAAAAAGAAAAAGTCAGAAATAGTATCATATACGTACCTTTTTCTGTTTTTACAACGAATTAGAATTATGACAAACCCCTTCCCCGCCAAGAAATAATGCTATATCGTTCCTCGTCCAAAATAATTACATGAGTGGATGTAAATTTTCCGAATTTTCACAACTCGTGAAAAGAAGATGGAGAAAAGCATTGATCACGATTTATAGCCTTTGGGTTTGTCTTCTTTCTTTGTTTTGATTTTCAGAGAAATTTGTTCTGGAACAGTCTAGATTAATCCAACGGCTTGATGACACCTATCGCCCTCCACGCCCCTTTTCCCAATACACACGTCCACCACATAAAACCAACTGTAATCATTTTTTATTGTCATAAATTTATAACTTTTTTTGAAAAGGAACCTTCCAATCGGGTCATAATTTTACCTCAAAGTTCTGGCGCTGTGTCAAATTGAATATCAGTGACAAATGAAGTCAAAATCGCGCTAATGGGCGCTATTCTTATTTAAAAATTCCATATGAATACTAAAATCTTCTCCTTAGATGATGCTTTTGTCCATTCTGAAGAATGACTTTTCGGATTCATGATTCTCGTCCACGAGGGAAATAGGTGGGAGCAGGGGCGTGTGTTTAGCTTTTCGATTTAAGGGGCTTACCCCCCCCCCCAACAAAACACATCTTATTCAGGCGTTAACTTGACCCAAGTCCTAACGTGGTCCAAACTTCAAGAATTTTGACCCTAAATTATTAATTTATCAAAATTGAAAATATTTTGTTCAAAAGTTGAAATATTTGACCTCAAATTGGAAACCTTTTGGTCCAAAATTGGATTTTTTTTCCCTGTCTTATTTGAAGAACCACTCTTTAGTCCACAGGACGTGCTCTGTATGCCACTGGCAGATAAAGCACCATCCAAGGTCGTTCCTTTCCACTGGTAGCGCGTGTATTGTGTAACCTTACGTGTAATCATTACTCCCTTTAAGCTCAATTCCAACTGGAACAGTAGTAGGCTCGTGAAACTTTACGAAGGCCGCTCAGTGTGTCACCTTATTCGCCAGTCCTTGATAAAATGTCGCAATACGCAAAAGTAGGAATGGAGTTGTAATTAAAAGACGGAGCTTGAAATTGAAAATTTTTGGTCCAAAATTAACGATATTTTAATCATTACGAATAAAGAATGTCAACATATCTGTTTTCTACGATTCATTTGTATTTTACTTTATTATTGTATGAATTTTACAAACTTTGGAGGATACAGTATTTTAGGGCGAGGCCCCACTACTCCCCCCCCCTCACCTCCCTGCTTTAGACACGCCACTGAGTGGGGGGCTGGTGGAAGATGGTTGACTTCTGAAAGTACTTGTACATTACGAAGGATATAATGAGGCGCGTTAATTAGACTATTTTGAATTGGGGTGTAAAATAATCTATAATTGTATAAGGTTACCGACGTCCAAGCTGCTAAGTTACATTCATTTTAAAGGTCAAATCATTTGTTTCTTAATCAATGCCAACTTGGTCTCAATAACTTAATCTTGCTTTGATGAGGTCGGTAAAATTCTCTCAAGTTGCATTCTTCAGTTCGAAAGAAAAATTCAACAAGGTTGTTGTAAAAGTGCGCTTACCTGACTAAGAGAACTATTAGACAGTCTGTATCCTTTCTTGAAGAAAGGTCCCTGAGCGTAAAATGATGGTTTCATGTCCATGTATTTGTTGTCGTACCCGTGCTGACCACCGAAAATACGGTCACCGTCCTCAAAGGTAATATTTCCAGTGAGGTTTCTTAGATCTGGAATTCCAGGAAATTCGGGAAATTCGACCATTGGCAAAGTCACATTCTCGGGAAGAACGGATAAAACGTCCTGCCAAAATTTAAAATGATCAAGAAATGGGTAAGTTAAAGCCTGATTGGATGTGTGCGGGACAACTTTGAAAGTAGCCATGAAAGTAGCATCCAAATTTTATCAAAATCCACTACAAATTACATTTTCATTTCAATATACCAATTCTTACACTAATTTGTAATGTATGACTGGGTATTTTCTCATGCAAATCCTATGTAAAGGTTTTGAGTTTTCCGCTGTCAGTCATCTCAAATAAAGCAGATGTTTTGAAAATACGTTTATGTTTATTGGCTGCAACTCGAAACGTCCATTAACCTTTAATCTTTCGGTGAAATATTTCTTACATTTTTAGGTTATCAAATGTAGGGAATAACTACAAATTACAGGATTCCAAGAAAGGGAGAAACATTGCAGTGTAACTGCGTGTTTTTTGGTAAAACTGAGTTAATTTTTCAAATTTCTCCTCTCTTACAAACCGCCAACATTCCAAACTAAATAAAAAATAAGTGAAATAAATGTAAATGAATGAAATTCATCTTACAGTGTAGCTCCCCCATCCGGGGTCCATGTAGCCTATGATAGGAAGAACTTGCGGGTTGTTGGCGTAATGAAATCTCTCTGGAAACTCCTCTTTTTATAAACATGCATGTTTGGGTGGGCATCCTTCAAATCGTTGTAAACCTTTAAAAGAAACGAATATTTATTAGCGGAGAGAGAGAGAGAGTTATACTTAAACGATTGTTCCCATTGGCGCGCAAAGGTCTACTCCTCTCGCTGCTTGTGCTGGATAGGCCACTGAGTGCAAGTGACCAGTTGCTTCACAGCTAGCAGAAACAAAGCATCTCAAACAAAGTGATAAAAATCCTCTCGCCACTAAAAAGCCTTCCTTGCAACAGGAAAAACACAAATAGCTAAGAAACCTTAGCCCATAACCTCTCATTCACTTTTCAATCTTGCTATGTAGCCAGATATAACACACACTTTCAACTCTCACATATCCCGCACCACTGCAATAACTACTTGCTCCATACCCAACCCCACTCAGCTATCTACCCCTCACTTCCCCAACCTCCACTCACTTACCAGCACCCACTCACTGGCCCACTCTCCATTGACCAATCCGCCCCTCACCTACCCACCTTTCCTCCAATCACATACTCATTATCCTCTAATCTATTGACCATAGTATGGCAACTTACCCTCCGACTCGTCATCCCAAACTTGAAACGCCCATCCTCCCTCCATTACACCCCAACTCCCTACTACACCTCTTCTGATAGCCTTACAAAACCTTATCAATTAAAAACTTTCATCTCCTAAACCTCTTAAAACCATACTAAACTTTTCAAGAAGGCAATTATTGATTTAATTTATTTTTATGCAAAAACTGTTCATGTTAAGTTTTTTTCATGCCAGACACAAATGTTGCAATTGCTATTCATACATTGTTTTATGTTCTTTGAGGCAAGAGTATCCATATTGTCAATTTCCTAACTTTGAAGGCAGATGCAAAAATAGTTTCCAGTAACAGAACAATGGACTGATGGATGTGTGGAAGGACGGACAGATGTACGAGCGGTAAAGGGACAATGATTGTTGAAGATGTATAACTGTTTTCTTCTCGGCGTCCATATCTGGTAAGAAATTTACTTCATTTTTGAAACTTACCCTGTCAAGCCTACCATCTTTTGGTAAAAACTGAAAGAAAGGTCCGTAATTGGCAACTTCAAATTCAATGTCTACCCGTCTAACGTAGTCATACAGTCTCACCACTTTACCCCTTTCGTAATTTTTCATGCCATGATCGCTCGTTATGATGACATTTGTGACGTCAGAAAGTCCAGTCTCCTCGAGCTTATCCATCAAACGCTTAACCTGATAATCAACTCGACGAACTACTTCTTGAGTAATATTGCTGTCCGTGCCGAAATAATGCCCATAGTCGTCAATCTTGACTGTGTACATAGCGATGAAATCTACGTCATCTTCTTGTAACCATTGGACTGCGGTGTCAACCAGTTCGTCCAGGGGAACGTCTGCATACCTTTCGATGAGTTTATCTGGCATAACACCTGTGTTAAATGAAAGGACAAGGCACAATATTACACATGTGTTAATTTAAAGGATAGCAATGTTAGTAGTGTTATTCACATTTCATTGTACACAATAAAGAAAGGCTATTGTCAACGAAAAGATAGTGACATTGTCCCTAATAAATTGATAAAGACGTCCTCAACGGCAAAATGGTGACAATAACCATGACGTCTGATATATTGATGACGATAAATACAATGGAAACGAACAAGAATGGTGACAATAACCATGACGTCTGATATATTGATCACAATCAAAACAATGGAAACAAAAATAGGGATGATAAAATGAAGTCTGATCAATTGATCATGATGACCACGACGGAAACAAAGAGTGGTGACGATATCTATGACGTTTGATCAATTGATCATACTATTCACGACGGAACAAATATGGTGACGATGATCATTCCATATCATCGATTGATCACGATAATACACGACGAAAAAATAGTGACAATAAGCTTGACGTATGATTAATCGATCAGGATAACCACAACGGAAACAAAAATGGTGATGATAACCATGACGTCTGAAATATTATTCACGATAATCACAACGGAAACAAAATGGTGACGATAATAATACCATCTGATCAATTAATCAGAATAATATACGACGGAAAGAAACAATGGTAATGATAACCATGACGACAGATCAATTGATCATGAGAACCACGTCGGCAACAGCAATGGTGATGATAACTATGAACTTGATCAATGGATAACGATAATTACGGCATAAACAACCATAAGGCCAGATATATTGATCACGATAAACACGACGGAAAGGAAAATGGCGACGATAACCATGACGTATGATTAATTGATCATAATAAGCACGACGGAAAAAAAATGGTGGTGATAACCATGACGTCTGAAATATTGATCACGATAATCAGGACCGAAACAAATTAGTGACAATAAACATAACGTCTGATCAATTGATCCAACAAAATTACGACAGAAACAAATATAGTAACAATAGTTGTTATCTGATCAATTAATCACGATAATACACGACCGCAACAACAATGGTAATAATAACCAGTAATTCAGATCAATTGATCATGACAACTACGGCAGAAACCAAAATGGTGACAATTACCATAACGTCAGATATATTGATCACGATAAACACGACGGGAAAAAAATGGTGACGATAACCATGACGCCTGAAATATTGATCACGATAAACACGATGGAAATAAATTTGGCGAATATAAGGATGGCGACTGATCCATTGATCACAATAACTACGACGGAAACAAAATTACCGACGATAATTATACCGTCTGATCAATTAATCACGAAAATTACAAAGGCAACAAGACTGACAACGATAACCATGCCGGCTGATCAATTGATCATAATAATCACGACAGAAGCAAATATTGTAACGTTGATCATATCATCTGATCAATTAATCACGATAATGCACGACGGAAACAAAAATGGTAACAATAACCATGACGTCTGATCAATTGATCATGACAACCACAACATAAACATGTATAGTGACGTCATACATGACGTCTGATATATTGGACATCATAACCACGACAAAATCATGTATGGCGACAATAACCACGACGTCTGGTTAATTGATCACGATAACCGAGCGGGAAACAAAAATGGTGACGATAACTGTGAAATCTGATATATTGAACGTTATCAATGTCGAAAACACAAATATGACAAAGCAATAGCGCCTGATCAATTAGTCATGATAACTACGAAGGAAACAGAAATTGTAATGATAACCATAACATCTGATCAATTGGTCACGATAAGCACAACGAAGACAAAAATGATAAAACCTAAAATATTGATCATGATAACAACGATGGAAACAAGTGTGGTGACGATGACCATAAAGTCTGATATATATTGATCACGATTTATATGACAAAAACAAGAATAGTGATGATAAGCATGCCATCTGATATATTGATCACCATAACCATGACGGGAACAAAAATGGTGACGATAACCATGCCGTCTGATCAATTACTCATGAAAACCATAACGACAATAACATTGGTAACGATAACCATGACTTCTGATCAATTTTTCAAGATAATTACAACGGCATCAAGATTAATGACGATAATCATACCATCCGATCGATTAATCACGATAATCACGACGGAATAAACAGCGGTGACAATAACCATGACGTTTGATCAATTGATCATAATAACCATGACAGCAACAACAGTGGTGATGATAATCATGAATTATGATCAATCGATCACGATAACAACGACGGAAACCAAAATGGTGACGATGACCATGACGTCTGATATTTTAATTATGATAGCCACTACAGAAGCAATAATGTTGATGATAACCATGACGTCTGTTATATTAATTATGATAAATACGACAGAAAGAAAATTGGTGACAATAAACATGACGACTGACCAATTGATCATAACAACCACGACGGAAACGTGTATGGTGACGACAAACATGACATCTGATATATTGATTACCACAACAACGACATAATCAAGTATGCTGACAATAACCATGCCGTTTGATCAATTGATCATGATAACCACGACAACAACATAATAATGACAATAACCATGGCGTCTGAAATATTGATCACGATAATCACGACGGTAACAAGAATGACAACAATAACCACGACGTCAGGTCAATAGAACACGATAACCACGAGGAAAAAAGGTGACGACAACTATAACATCTGATATATTGAACCTAAACAATGCCAAAAACTCAAATGTCACGATAGCTATAGCGCCTGATTAATTGGTCACGATAACCAAGAAGAAAACAGAAATGGTGACGACGGAGACAAATATGATGGCACCTAAAATATTGATCACGATAACAACGACGGAATCAAGTATGGTGACGATGACCACAACGTCTTATATATATTGATCACAATGAATTTGACGGAAACAAGAATGGTGATGATAACCATGCCGCCTGATCAAGTTGACACGATAATCTCCCTCGACGGAAACATGTATAGTGACAACAAACATGACGCCTAATAGATTGATCACCATAACCATGACGGAATCAAGAATGGCGACGATAATCATAATATCTGATCACTTGATCAGGATAACCACGACGGAAACATGTATCGTGACGACAAACATGACGCCTGACATATTGATCAACATAATCACAACGGAAACATATATGGTGACGATAACTATAACGCCTGATAGATATATGACGGAAACAAGATTGGTGATGATGACTATGTCGTCTGATATATTGATCACCATAACCATAACGGAAACAAGAATAGTAACGATAATCATGACGTCTGATATAATGATCACGATAACCATAACAAAAACACAAATGTGACAATAACTATAGCGCGTGATCATTTGATTACGATAACCACGACGGAAACAAAAACGGTGACGATAACCGTGACGTCTGATATATTTATCACAATAATCACGACGCAAATAAGAAATGGTGACGATAACCTTACCATCTGATTAATTGGTCACGATAAACCTGACGGAGACAAACATTGTGACAATAATCATACCGTTTGATCAATTAATCACGATTTAACGCGACGGAAACAAGAATGGTGACCATAAACATGACGCCTGCTCAATTGATCATGATATACAAGATGGAAACAAGAATAGTGATGATAGCCATGACGTATAATGCATTGATTATGATAACCACGACTAAAACAAAAATGGTGACAATAACCATGAGTTCTGATTAATTGATCAAGATGATCACGACGGCAACAAGATTGGTGACGATAACCATGACGTATGTTGTATTGATTACGATAACAACGACGGCAACAGGAATTGTGACAATAACCATGACGATTGATTACGATGGCCACGATGGAAGCACAAGTTTTGACGATAACCAATGACGTCTTATTAATTGATCACGATCACCACGACGGCAACAGGATTTGTGAAAATTAAAATGATGCCTGATCAATTGGCGAAAATAAGTACAACAGAAATCAAAATAGGGGTGATATCCGTGATGTTTAATTAATGACGACAGCCATGCCGGCAACAAAAATGGTGACGATAACCATGAAGTCTGATAAATTGATCACAAAAACCTCGATGGCATCACAAATGGCGATGATGACTATGCCGCCTGAATTATTGATGAAAGCAACCACAACAGCAACCAAAACGTTGACGAAAACTATAATGTCTGATGAATTGGTGCAACAAAATTAGAAGGCAAACAAAAGAGGGGAAAATACATCAATATGGTGATGAAAACCAAGAAGTCTGACAAATTGATGACGACAACTTCGATGGAAACCAACGGTTATTGATTTGCTTGTAAATGTTTGCGTAAAATTTTTGCCCAATCACAAATTTGATATTGATGACAAATTTTGCGATCGCAGATGCATGTCCGGATTATCATGAACACAAGCAAATCTATGCAAATGAGAAACGATTGGGTGTCAGCTTTGCAAATCTACCGACTACGTGGGCACGATATGTATCTAGTCAAATGGTCAGTCAGACAGCATGCCTATTAATGGAAACATAAATGTTCTTATAAATGGGAACATTTTGCTACATGGATGCCGCCATTTTGTGATATTTCCCATGATTCTTTGCTATCATAACATTAAAGCCTTATGCAATGTTACAAATTTCAAATTTGAAATACGTCTGGGAAAAATATCTTTGCTTGATGAAACTTAAAACCTATGAAAATACCTTCATTACTGTCATGGCTAAAACTTTTCCACTACCATTTGATATGTCCACCACGCCGTTTTCGAAATAATAGAAATGATAGACAATAGAGCTAGGCTTTTGGCGCGAAGCAGTCATTTTGAAAATTAAATTGTTTTTCAACAATGATTTTTAATATTTCAAGTACATCAATTAGAAACTATGACAATTTATCGCAACATCTAAACAATATGGCTGCATGACTTCAATATTTTCGTGTCTTATAAATGTTCTTATTAGTAGGCATGCTGCCAGACAGGAAGTATTATCGATCATAGCTTTTTCCAATGCAATGAATATATCTGATATATGAAATGCATCATCAAATTGCTGAAATATTCATAAGACCAATTACACCACAGGAGGATGTAAAGGTGGTTCGAGGCACTTATACAGCCTATAAATATGTATATATTTAAATTTGTATGCTTCTCAAATAATCCTTCAGCAGGCTTGTACCCCGCAGGCTCATCATTCACGAGCCCACATGTGTCGAGCATGTGTATCCTTTCATTAAGCTCATTGGTGGCATCAGACTACATCACTTCTTACCTTTATAGGGTGTTTGTGTCCCTGGATACCTCAGACAACCAGCTTTCAAGCCACCTAATTGAGCAGTGGTCCATATTGGTTCTGCACCATGGTCCCATCTCTCGGCCATGCTCATGCCTTCTGAATAGGTATACTTCTCCTTCGTCTCTGCCTTGAAATATACGTTGTGAATGACGCCGTGACTTTCGGGGTACAGCCCTACAAATATAGATTAATTTAGATATAAATCAGGTTTGCGCTTTGTTTTGATCATCTGCAATACAAAATGCCAAATACATCGACAAAATAGTTTATTTTGTGTTTGAAATGTACTGGTAATCATAACAGGTGTACATCACGTTCTGAATTTTCTTCAAGATGCATTTACAAGTATATGTCTCCTATCCTAAATAGATAAAACAATATATTAAAAAGTGAGGGGTGTTAGATTTGTTCACCTTCATTTTCAAAGGTGGCCAGCTTGGTATTATTTTTTTTCTTCAAACAGTAAAATGAGATTATTTGTTTTTCAAAAATATATATTTTTGAAATTAAGTCCCCAAATAATATCAGCCTTCTTCTTCTACAAAATTGGTGGTCATTGATGAATAGGTAATATTTCTGAAAAAAAGTCAACTACAAACGACCCTCGTCGTCGCCTGTCCTAAATTACCACACCACCGCAGATACACTTTTCTAAGGGGTGCCTATCAATGATTTTTTTCCCGAAATCATGGTCTAACTTTTTGCGATTTTTTAGAATAACGACCTACTTCTCAAAAGGGCACCAAAAGATAGCCCGACAAAAATAATTCCTCTGAAGAACTTATTCTACTTTTGCTTAACTTCATGGAACAAGAACAAGGAGAATCACAATTAACTTCTCCGATTAAGGAAATATGCCACACCCACAATAGCAACGCGGTAAGTACAGAAGTAGGTGAAGCAAACAAATCTCAATTCCGCAATCATGCATATGCCTAACACTAATTGACATTTAGATGTTCATATGGCCTGCCGCAGGTTTTGATCCATTTATGGCACTTCTCCGATTCTTTAGAGATTTTAGCAAAGGGAATGAATTAAATATTTTGCTAACCGTTCTGAATAACGGGCATCGGATTTACGAAGCCCGTAGCGGGCCCGTAGGCGCAATTTTTGTTCCCCATTTTGTCGTCACTGAGTCTGTGTGTGCAGAGATTGTTTGATGCAGTATATTGAATTGACTGCATCAGTGCGCGCCGCTATCTAGATGTACTATACCAGTACCGCTTATGATTTTTTTGCCACTTAATAACGCAAATTTTCTTGCTAGGTAAATTCGTGCAGTGATTGCCTGAAAAAGCTGTCAATCAACTAACTTAAAGAGGTTAATTGAGCTTACCACTTGCAACCGAGAATGTTCCTGGACCAGTAAAGGTCACAAACACCCCCTCCAGCCAGTCAGCTCGGACTCCATTTTCTGCCATGCCATCGAGTCCTGGTAGATCAGTACATCCATACCGGTCAGCACGTAACCCATCAAGTAGAAATAGGATAACCTTGGGCTATAAAAAGTAAGAAAATGATCGTTAGAACGCGCTACATATATACTCAGAAATGCACTTACAAACGAACAGTGGAGTAAAATGAAACTAGCTTTATTAAGATAAGTTCAGGGAAGCAAACACACTTTATTAAAGAGTATATCTTGTCTCAATAGAATTGCTCGACTCGCAGCCGGTATTTCTGATAAATACTATTGACGTCACTTCTGCGGCGTTTATTGTTTGGCTTGTCAGTATTTGTGCGAATAGTAGACCAATCAAAAATGTGGATTTGAATTGTGTATTTTTGTGCACTTTAACACGATAAGTGCCATTTGAGATAAGTTCAGTGGAAGCAAATTACATTTATAGTGATAAATTCAGTGGATGCAACTACCTTTATTAAGATAAGATCAGAGAAAGCAATCTACCTTTATCAAGATATGATCAAAGCAGGCAATCTACCTTTATTTAGATATGATCAGCGGAGGCAATCTACCTTTATTAGGATAAGATCAGGGGAAGCAATCTACCTTTATTAAGATAAAATCAGGCGAAGCAATCTACCTTTATTAGGATACGATCAGGGAAAGCAATCTATCTTTATCAAGGTAAGATCAGGATCTTATTAAGATAAGATCAGGAAAAGCAATCTGCATTTATTAGGATAAGCTGAAAGGAAGCAATCTACCTTTATCAAGATGAGATCAGGGGAAGCAATTCACCTTTATTACGATAAGATCTGAAAAAGCAATTTTTTTTTTAGGATAAGATCAGGGAAGGCAATCTACCTTTATTAAGATAAGATCAGGGGAAGCAATTTACCTTTATTACGATAAGATCAGGGGAAGCAATCTACTTTTATTAGGATAAGATCAAGGCAAGCAATCTACCTTTATTAAGATAAGATCAGGGAAAGCAATCTACCTTTATTAAGATATGATATGAGGAAGCAATCTACCTTCACCAAGATAAGATCAGAGAAAGCAATCTACCTTTACATCACTTCTGCGGAGTATATTGATTTGCTTGTCAGTATTTGTGCGAATAGTACACCAATCAAAAATGTGGATTTGAATTGTGTATTTTTGTGCACTTTAACACAATAACTGCCATTTAAGATAAGTTCAGTGGAAGCAAATTACATTTATAATTAAAATGCAACTACCTTTATTAAGATCAGATCAGAGAAAGCAATCTACCTTTATTAAGATAAGATATGGGTAAGCAATTTACATCTATTAAGATAAGATCATGAGAAGCAATCTACCTTTATTAAGATAAGATCATGGGAAGCATGACCTTTCTACCTTTATTAAGATATGATCAGCGGAGGCATTCTACCTTTATTAAGATAAGATCAGGGGAAGCAATCTACCTTTATTAAGATAAAATCAGGCGAAGCAATTCACCTTTATCAGGATACGATCAGGGAAAGCAATCTACCTTTATCAAGATAAGATCAGAAAAAGCAATTCACCTTTATTACGATAAGATCTGGGGAAGCAATCTATTTTTTTAGGATAAGATCAGGGAAGACAATCTACCTTTATTAAGATAAGATCAGGGGAAGCAATTTACCTTACAATAAGATCAGCGGAGGCAATCTACCTTTATTAAGATATGATCAGGGGAAGCAATCTACCTTTATTAAGATAAGATCAGGGGAAACAATTTACTTTTATTAAGATAAGATCAGGGGAAGCAATCTACTTTTATTAGGATAAAATCAAGGGAAGCAATCTACCTTTATTAGGATAAGATCATGGAAAGCAATCTACCTTTATTAAGATATGATATGAGGAAGCAATCTACCTTCACCAAGATAGGATCAGAAAAAGCAATCTACCTTTACATCACTTCTGCGGAGTATATTGATTTGCTTGTCAGTATATGTGCGAATAGTACACCAATCAAAAATGTGGATTTGAATTGTGTATTTTTGTGCACTTTAACACAATAACTGCCATTTAAGATAAGTTCAGTGGAAGCAAATTACATTTATAATTAAAATGCAACTACCTTTATTAAGATCAGATCAGAGAAAGCAATCTACCTTTATTAAGATAAGATATGGGTAAGCAATTTACATCTATTAAGATAAGATCATGAGAAGCAATCTACCTTTATTAAGATAAGATCATGGGAAGCATGACCTTTCTACCTTTATTAAGATATGATCAGCGGAGGAAATCTACCTTTATTAAGATAAGATCAGGAGCAATCTACCTTTATTAAGATAAAATCAGGCGAAGCAATCTACCTTTATCAGGATACGATCAGGGAAAGCAATCTATCTTTATCAAGGTAAGATCAGGAGAAGCAATCTACCTTTATCAAGATAAGATCAGGGGAAGCAATTCACCTTTATTACGATAAGATCTGGGGAAGCAATCTATTTTTTTAGGATAAGATCAGGGAAGACAATCTACCTTTATTGAGATAAGATCAGGGGAAGCAATTTACCTTTTTTACAATAAGATCAGCGGAGGCAATTTACCTTTATTAAGATATGATCAGGGAAAGGCAATCTACTTTTTATTAAGATAAGATCAGGGGAAACAATTTACCTTTATTACGATAAGATCAGGGGAAGCAATCTACTTTTATTAGGATAAGATCAAGGCAAGCAATCTACCTTTATTAGGATAAGATCATGGAAAGCAATCTACCTTTATTAAGATATAATATGAGGAAGCAATCTACCTTCACCAAGATAAGATCAGAGAAAGCAATCTACCTTTACATCACTTCTGCGGAGTATATTGATTTGCTTGTCAGTATATGTGCGAATAGTACACCAATCAAAAATGTGGATTTGAATTGTGTATTTTTGTGCACTTTAACACGATAACTGCCATTTAAGATAAGTTCAGTGAAAGCAAATTACATTTATAATTAAAATGCAACTATTTTTATTAAGATAAGATCAGAGAAAGCAATCTACCTTTATTAAGATAAGATAAGGGGAAGCAATTTACATCTATTAAGATAAGATCATGAGAAGCAATCTACCTTTATTAAGATAAGATCATGGGAAGCATGACCTTTCTACCTTTATTAAGATATGATCAGCGGAGACAATCTACCTTTATTAAGATAAGATCAGGGGAAGCAATCTACCTTTATTAAGATAAAATCAGGCAAAGCAATCTACCTTTATTAAAATACGATCAGGGAAGCAATCTATCTTTATCAAGGTAAGATCAGGATCTTATTAAGATAAGATCAGGAAAAGCAATCTGCATTTATTAGGATAAGCTGAAAGGAAGCAATCTACCTTTATTAGTATAAGAACAGGGAATCAATCTACTTTTATTAAGATATGATCAAGAAAGCAATCTACCTTTATTAAGATAAGATCAGGAGAGTCTACATTTATTAGGATAAGAACAGGGAAAGCAATCTACCTTTATTAAGATAAGATCAGGAGAATTGATGTACTTTTATTAAAATAAGATCAGAGGAAGTAATCTACTTTTATTAAGATAGGTCAGGGAAGCAATCTACCTTTATTAAGATACGTTCAGGTAAGCAATCTACCAATTACATTTATAATGATAAATTCAGTGGATGCAACTACCTTTATTAAGATAAGATCAGAGAAAGCAAAGCAGGCAATCTACCTTTATTAAGATATGATCAGCGGAGGCAATTTACCTTTATTAAGATAAGATCAGGGGAAGCAATCTACCTTCATTAGGATAAGAACAGGGAATCAATCTACCTTTATTAAGATAAGATCAGAGAAAGCAATCTACTTTTATAAGATAAGATATGGGGAAGCAATCTACATTTATTAAGATAAGATCATGAGAAGCAATCTACCTTTATTAAGATAAGATCAGGGGAAGCAATCTACCTTTATTAAGATAAGATCAGGAGAAACAATCTGCATTTATTAGGATAAGATCATGGGAAGCAATCTACATTTATTAGGATAAGAACAGGCAATCAATCTACCTTTAATAAGATAAGATCAGAGAAAACAATCTACCTTTATTAAGATAGATCAGGAGAGTCTACATTTATTAAGATAAGAACAGGGAAAGCAATCTACCTTTATTAAGATAAGATCAGGAGAAGCTATCTGTATTTATTAGGATAAGATTATGGGAAGCAATTTACTTTGATTAGGATAAGAACAGGAAATCAATCTACCTTTATTAAGATAAGATCAGGGAAAGCAATCTACCTTTATTAAGATAAGATATGGGGAAGCAATCTACATTTATTAGGATAAGACCATGAGAAGCAATCTACCTTTATTAAGATAAGATCAGGGAAAGCAATCTACCTTTATTAAGATAAGATCAGGAAAAGCAATCTGCATTTATTAGGATAAGATCATGGGAAGCAATCTACCTTTATTAGGATAAGAACAGGGAATCAATCTACCTTTATTAAGATAAGATCAGAGAAAGCAATCTACCTTTATTAAGATAAGATCAGGAGAGTCTACATTTATTAGGATAAGAACAGGAAAAGCAATCTACCTTTATTAAGATAAGATCAGGAGAATTGATGTATTTTATTAAAATAAGATCAGAGGAAGTAATCTACTTTTATTAAAATAGGTTCAGGGGAAGCAATCTATTTTTATTAAGATACGTTCAGGGAAGCAATCTACCTTTATTACGATAAGTTCAGGGAGGCAATCTACCTTTATTAAGATAAGCTGAAAGGAAGCAAACTACTTTTTTAAAGACAGTTCAGTGGAAACAAACTACTTTTATTAAGATAAGTTAAGTGGAAGCAAACGACCAAGATAAATTAAGTGAAAACAAATTACATTCGTTCAGAAAGGTTCAGAGGAAACAAATTGTATTTAGTAAGAGAAGTTCAGAGGAAACAAACTACCTTTATTGTGATAAATTCAATGGAAGCAAACTATCTTTATTAGAAAAAAGTCAGTGGAAGCAAACTAATTTTATTAAGATAAGTTCAGTGGAAGCAATCTACCTTTATTACAATAAAATCAATGGATACAAACTACTTTTAGTAAGACAAGTTCAGTGAAAGCAAACCAACGTTTTTAAGGAAAGTTTAGTGAAAGCAAACTTAACTTAGTGGCAACAAACTACCTTTATAAAGATAAGATCAATGGAAGCAAACTACCATTATTTAAAAACATTCAGTTGGAAACACCTTTATTAAGATAAGTTTAATGAAAACAAGTTCAGAGGAAAGAATTAGATTTATTAAGAAAAGTTCAGAGGAAGCAAACTACCTTTATTAAGAAAAGTTCAGAGGAATCAAAATACTTTATTACGATACATTCAATGGAAGCAAACTACTTTTATTCAGAAAAATTAAGTGGAAGCAAACTACTTTTATTAAGATAAGTTTAGTAGAAGCAAACTACCTTTTTTTTTTTTTTTTAAGAAAAATTCATGAAAAACAAACTACCTTTATTAAGATAAGTTCGATGGAAACAAACTACCTTTATTAAGAAAAGTCAGAGAAAACAAAATAACTTCATTACGATAAATTCAATGTATGCAAACTATCTTCACTCACAAAAGTTCACAGTGAAAGCAAACTACCTTTATTGAGATAAGTTTAAAGCAAACTACCTTTACTAAAAACGTTAATGGAAAACAAACTACTTTTATTAAGATAAGAACAATGGAAGCAAATGACCTTTATTAAGATAAGTTCAGGGGAAGCAAACCAACATTATTAAGAAAAGTTCAGTTTAATTAAACTACATTCAGTTGAAACAAACTACCTTTATTTAGATAAGTACAATGAAAGTAAATTACCTTTAATAAGATTGGTTTAGTGGACGCAAACTACCTTTATTAAGAAAAGTCCAGTGAAAGCCAACTACCGTCATTAAAATAAGAACAATGGAAGGAAATGACCTTTATTAAGAAATTTCAGGGGAAACAAACCAACATTATTAAGAAAAGTTTCAGTGGAATCAAACTACCTTCAGTACAACAAACTACCTTTATTAAGATAAGTACAATGAAAGTAAACTTCCTTTATTATAATAAGTTTGGTGACAGCAAACTACCTTTATTAAGAAAGTTCAGTGGAATCAAACTACCTTCAGTGGAAACAAACTACCTTTATTAAAATAAGTACAATGGAAGTAAACTAATCTGAATAAGAAAAGTTAAATTGTTCAATGGAAGTAAACTATACATCTATAAAGATGAGCTCAGGTTAAAGCAAACTACCTTTATTAAGATAAATTATAAACATGCTTTTGAACTAAAAACAATTCTAAGCCTTACTTGAAAAATGTTTTGGAGTGGTGAATGTGACTTATGGGTGTGACTCAATCCCCTCAAGTTTCGGAATTAAGGGTGGCTCATAGGGCCTAAAATTCAAAAGCGCTTTTGAAAATTCGCCTTGAAAGGAGATAAAAGGGTCAAAATATTGGGATTGTTTATCACTACAATATGTATTGACGTCCCAGTTTTCTTACGTTTTCAAGTTTGTGGGTGGGGCCGGGAGATGTTCCAAATAATTTCTTTAATCATGTTTAGTCTGTCAATAGCTGAAAAGTTTCAAGCAGGGCCGTAATTCTCCTTAAATGATAAGATCAAGGGTTAACCAAGTCTATCGTATATGAAAGAGACTTTAATAGAAACAAAATAGTGAAGAAAGCATTCAAAAATCTTAAGTTCCGTTAAGAAGGAGATATCTAAGTTTAAAGCCTGGTATAATTTGTGTATAAACGAATGAAATCAGACTAGTTGTGATGTCATAACCTCAGATTCCTGAAAGTCTTTTGTATTCTTCCATATTTTGTCCTGCGATTGTGAGATTTTAGAACCATGGGATATGTCAAAAAAGTAGTAAAACTGAATCTATAGAACGATATTTATGACATACCACCTGAAAAAATATATTTTCTTGAAATTTTGTTTACAATTGTTAAGAATGTGAGGATTAGACGCCAACTTTTCATAGTAGACTTACTACAACAGTCATTTCTACACGGATAAGACAGGGCCTGAGACTTAAATATCTCCTTAACGGAATAAGACTTTTGAACGCTTGACCACTGAATTAATCCTTCAAAAAAGTCGGGACAACAGGGACGCAGTTGGACACGAAGTGGGGGATAACATTTCTCAAAAACCATATATATTTTTTTAATAAACTTTCATCTGAAAGTGTGGAACAGGTTGCCCTATTCCATGAATTACGACCCTCATTTTTTTTTAATTGTTTGCATCCACTGAATCAACATAACTTAATCATCAAACTATTTGCTTAATCTGCAGGTCTGTATAATTTCTCAAGTCTGTACACGAATTGTTTTACGTTGTCGTCCCGACATAATGATTTGACAAAATTAGAAAAAACACTCATTTAGGTGAAACGATTGAATATTGATTTCGAATTTCTAATCAAATTTTAAAGGGATTTGTTTAGAAAAGAATGTTTGAGAACTTGTGAATGTTATTACACGTGAAATGGAATTGAAAGTCCAGAGTAATCATGATTGTGGTAAATAACATCAAATGTCCATATAAATCATATTTATTTTCTTATATGTGAAGGGAAGTGAGGTCTACGGTGTGGTAAGATCCATTTGTCTCCAGATCGCAAAGAAAAGTTACCAATAATTAATCAATACAAAGTCTAATAGACCATTTAAGGACCCATGTGAAAAAGAATGGAGATATTGCGATATGACCACATACTATCAATCTTTTCAAACCGAGTTTAGCCGAACGTGATTTCTTCAGTACTTCGACCATTCAAATGCTGGGGTAACTTTTCCTTTGTTTCCCAACCAATCAAGAGCAGATTTGAGGGGGAAAATGTCAGCAGCAAAACGCGCGTATTTCCTTCATGTATAACGCACGTATGATACGGGCGCTTGAAAACATTTTTTTTCATACGCTTGGTCCCATACCGTGCGTGAAATGTGCAGACGGCCAAGATTCCTCCAGTATTTGATTGGTCAATAAGATTCCTCCAGTATACAAATGGTCCATTAAGGACACGTGAATCTCGGCCATGTGATATTATTTAAATCAATTATCCGGAAATTGCCGATTCAGATTTGAAAAGGTCTATCGCCACTGCAGCTGGGTGATTATATTTGTTTCAATATTTTCTTTTGTAGATTGTTCGCTAATAATTATATGAAATTATGACCAAACGTGTTTGAGTCTTTACCATATTATTAAAGGAATACTTAAATTGCACTTTTAGCAATGACTGAGATGAAGAAAACGTGGCTTTATGAAAGAAGTTTAAAGAATTATATTACAAGTTTGAACTGTTCATTCAAATTCATTGTCATACATTACATGTTGAGCATAGATTATGAATCGATCAAACATTGCTCAGTCTCGACGTGAAAATATTATGTGCTTTTTTCAGCTTTTCAAAATTCAAAAACTGATCTACCAATATGTTAATAATCAAATTTTAAATTAAAAATTGCTTCACGTCCATCTGTCAAATAGATGTGCCCTTACCTTCCGTCTGCAGTTTGGCATGTGCTCACGTATACAGCGAAGACCAGGAGTGTGAAGAATGCCTTCATTTTGATGACAGAAAATGACTTCAACGCGTTCAAGATAAATCTAATGAATAAGATTTCTGTTTCACATATCTTACTACCAACGTATATATTATTAAGAAACTAATTTGTCGGTCATGTTGAAGCTTAACGATATGAAAAGATTATTATATCACGTATTTCCAAACAAACTGATTTTTCAAAAACAAACTTATTGGGTTATATTTAGTAATTAATCGTGTTAACCTCTTGTTCGTGGGTTGCATACTTAGGCGTGGAACTTTGTTGTGAGCCAAAGGTTAATTTTACTGATAACGTTTCAAACACGTTGGAGTAGGTTATGAGCAATTACTTCACTGTTTATTGCATTTTTGTAAATTGTGGATAGCCATCAACAACGGTCTTGTGAGCAGGGAGAGAGCATCACATGGGTGCACGGTTGTCAAGATATTACGCACGATACTAATGGACATTAAAGTAACGCTCGTTAGCTACCTTTGGTTACAATTTAGGCGCCCGTTGGCCACAAGGCTTCCAATCCCTATCCGGCTGCCAAAAAGCACCAAATGGAAGCATACTAAACAATGTCGCAACAACAGGGTGGGAAGGGCGAAAGGGCGGTGAACTGTACGGGCCCCAATTAAATTTGCAAATAAGAGGGCCCCAAGTAATGTCTGCATGGACACATAAATGGAGGCCCAAATTCCAGTTTCCAAACGCATCCTAGTTGTTATAAACAGTTAAATAATATTTTCACACTGAATTTACAACTACTTTATAAACCTCTAGCTAAAAAACATACAAGTTATTACACAATTTGTTTTTTTGTTGTTTTTTATACAGACTTAAACTGCCTTCGATCCACAGTGTGTCGGTTCCACAATGAAAACAATAGGGTTTTATACACTGAATAAAATAAAATCAACATTAAGAAAAAAGACTACCAGTGATTTGCACTCATTTTTTAAATATTTTTTTACGCTCTAATTACATTCTTTTACGTGACTGCTTTCTAATCGCTCAGATATAGACGATTTAAGATTTATACAATAGAATACAAGTGTTAAATTGATTTCTGGTTTTATTTACTCAGATTTGCATTCCTGTAAGAACCTAGCAACATAAAGATTATGATGATTATTTGTTTATGGTCGATTTGAGTTCTGAGATTGGGCCGCATGGCATATGAAAAGGTTCAAGGTTTGGTCCAAGATATTTAAAACCAACTTTGAGATTTTAACCCTGATGTTTGAGAATGGGACCGCATGGCATGTGGATCAAGAGTAAAGTTTGGATTCCAGATATTTAATTGAAACCTAAATTTAAGATTTTGACATAAGGTTTAAGGATGGAGCCATGTTTGTCATAAATGGATTTTGCAAGTAATTGGGGATTCCGAAGACTTAACACAATTTATGTAGAACTAAAATATTAGCACTCTCTGAGCGCATACCTCCGCTCCCGTTGCAATTCTAACATGCCTGGAAAATTTTCATTAGATGCCCATACTCAATATAATCTACATCAGAAATCCTAAGCCACCAAAATTCATTCCCAAGTTTTGAAATGTAATGAAAATTTGTATTCTGAACACTAAAGATTATATTCTGCCTGAATTTCTTTGAAGGCCATATCATTATTTTCAGTTTCATTCAGGCAAAGCATTCATTGTTTGAGTTCCTTTTATTCCAGATTCACATTCCATCGTTTTCCATTCATGGCAGAAACTGTTCTGCAGCAGGGTTCATCAATATAAATAGAAAACAATAGTTAATTTATTTTGATATGCTTAGAAAAGATTTGTACTTCCTGGGATTCGAACCCGGTCCCTCCGGACTATAGTGTTGTGTATTTACCAGTGATCTCTTGTTAAGTCATATAAAATGCAGTGTCATTTCAATACCATGTAGTTTCCACATAATACGATTCCAGGCTTATTTATTATATCAAAAGAAACATATGTTTAAAAATGTTATTGATTTAGTTAATGGGTTGAGAGAAATATAATATGTTATTCTATAATTATTGCAGTAAAATATCACCCTTAATGTGAATTTATATTCATGTTTATCATGCATATCATTATATGTTTTGTTATTATTGAGCGGGAATATGTTGTGGAAATGCCTTATTTGAAACGAAGAATGTGTGAATAGATCAGTTGATATAAAGGAACCGAAGGGTTTGGAACTAATTATTTTTGTTCACCTTAGAAACAGAAACTAATTGTTTCATTTTCTTTGATTGCAGAGACCACTTGATGTAAGTATCTTTGAGTCCAGAAAATTGATTGTTTGGATCTTCATTCAGAGCACAAATTCATTGTTCAGCACATTCAATTGGGAAGTTTTAACTTATATATATATATATATATATATATATATATATATATATATATATATATATATATATATATATATATATATATATATATATATATATATATATATATATATATATATATATATATATATATATATATATATATATATATATATATATATATATATATATCTATATAGATATATATATATATATATATATATCATGATATATATATATATATATATATATATATATATATATATATATATGTATATATATATATATATATATATATATATATATATATATATATATATATATATATATATATATACTATATACACATATATATATATGTATATGTATCTTAAATGAAATATATTTGATATTTATATAGCAATAATGTGCTTTAGAACCTATATGTATATATATACATATGCTCAATATGTCCCAAATTATATATCCCAATATATATATATATATATATATATATATGTATATATATATATATATATATATATATATATATATATATATATATATATATATATATATATATATATATATATATATATATATATATATATATATATATATATATATATATATATATATATATATATATATATATATATATATATATATATATATATATATATATATATATATATATATATATATATATATATATATATATATATATATATATATATATATATATATATATATATATATATATATATATATATATATATATATATATATATATATATACATATATATATAGGGTTGATGAAAGCCACTATCCTACCTGGCCCATGTTTTAAAAATGACAAAGAAAACTGGAAAACGTAAACACGAAAAAGTCCATTAATTAACCTTTAGCCAGCTAACTGCTTAAATGAAATATATTTGATATTTATCAGTTCGGTAGATTCCCCTCTTCAGGGCATTAAGCAATAATGTGCATTAGAACCTACAAGGGCAAATTGCTTGATTAGAAGAAAATTTGTGTTTTCTTGGTAGAGAGGTTGTTCTTAATTTGTATAAGCAATTATAGTCAGGTCTCACTTTGAGTATGCTATTCAGGATTGGAGTCCCTTTTTTGAGAAGGATAAGTTCATTTTGAAGCAGGTTTAGTGAAGTGCTACTAGGCTTATACCCGAACTAAGGAATCTTTCTTATGAATTTAAGTTGCGAATTCTTGGTTTGACCACGCTTGAGTTGAGAAGAGCATATGGCGACATAATTCATGTTTTTAAGTTCCTATCTGGGTAACAGTTTGAAGTTGACCAAAGAGTTCTCACGGATAGATATTCGGCGTTTTAGCTTTTCAAAAAAAGTTGTTAATGAGTGAAATGGTTTGCCTGAGTGGATAGTAAGCTCCAATACTGTTCACAATTTCAAAGTCAACATTGATAGGTTCTTTACTAACTCTGGGCGTCTTTGATTCTTTTTTTTTGGGGTGGTGGTGGTGTTATTTTGGGATTTTTATGGGGCGACTATACCCTTCTTAGCCCGTCATCTTTTTATGTTAAGAAAATATTTTTCACTGATATTGAGGCTTAAAGGCCATCTATCGTGATCAAAATGTGACGGTGTACATTTATTCCAAAACAATTACTGATTGTCTTATCAGTATAAGTGCACATTGTATTTCTAACAATCAAAACAGACTTGGACGTGGTGAAATCTAGTTAAGTCCGTGTTAGAGACGAAAACTTGCCTTTAATGGTGTAAAAAAATTGTCCTGTCATTTATTTATAAAACATAGTTATTAGTTATTATTTAATAATTAACCGATTCAGCCTCTCGTTTGTGGATTGTATATTTTGACGTGGAACATTATTTATAAAAGTTAATTTTACTAATAGCGATAGATAATAGAGTATGAGCTTTCTCTGTTTATTTCATTTTTTGTAATTTGTGAAGGAATAGTAATCGGCAATGCTGTTGTGTATGCGAAGGTGCATCACATGGATGCATCATTAGCCCCATTGTTTGGTTGTCAGGATGTTACAATAATCAACAATTATGCACAATAATATAACGTTCGTTAGCAACCTTTATTTACAATTTGGGCCGCTGGCCACTGGGAACGTGACGACCCCTTATCCGGCTAACAAAGAGCACCAAATAGAAGCCTTATTAACAATGGCGCAACAACAAGGGGGAAATGGTGGTGGTCCCTATGGGGCCCAACTAAATTTTTCAAATGATCGGGTCCCAAGCAATGCCTGGAATATCGACACAATTCTGACTGCCAATAGTTCTTGTCTGTCAGGAAAATAAGAAGTATGCCTCCACCAAAATTCCTAGTAACGTCACTTTTTTGCACGCAACTTGACTGTTTTTCTTGCATGTCTTTAACTGCTCCAGTCAATCATTGGCAATTCCCGATCTTTGTTGCATAATCCAAATACATAAAAAGGACAGAGATATGATGATTGATCCATTCTATGAAAATCAGTATGATAAAATTGTAAATTGTTGTTTGTACGCAACCAGAGAGGCGTACAGCGCACCGAAAGAGTATGTAAAGATCCAACCGTAGATATTGATGTCAACTTCCAAAAAGTGGAGTTAGGTTTGAAGAAAAAAACCCAATAAAAATACCGATATTTAGAAGTTTTGTACGCACGAAGTATACCTCCTTTACGCCATTTTTTTTTTCATTGCGCAGTGTGTTTGAAAAAATTGGGGTCCGGACTTTCTGAAAGGTACATGGACAGGTAGCAACCACTTTGCATAAATTGATACAAATGCCCTTTATAAACACTTACCACAAAGGTATATGGACAGGTAGCAACCACTTTGCAAAAATTGATACAAATACTCTTCATAAATACTCACCACAAAGGTATATGGACAGGTAGCGACCACTTTGCATAAATTGATACAAATGCCCTTATAAACACTCACCACAAAGGTATATGGACAGGTAGCAACCACTTTGCATAAATTGATACAAATACCCTTTATAAACACTCACCACAAACACTTTCTTACAAAATCCATCCCAAAATGTGAAAAATCTGGCTTATTCTTAGGTCTTCAAACGTATGCTCCTGACGTATTGTTTTTTCCGTGAGATAAGGATAGGACAGTACAACACAACGTTATGTGAAAATTACAATGTACCATACAGTAATACTTACAGCCTAACGTAACAACTTAACAAGAGTTCGCCAATCATAAAGAAATAATGCATCGGAACTTGAGTTGATATTTCTTCTTTATCCACGAGAAAATGTCCTAAAATAGTTAGCATATAGCTAATTAGGCGGTTTTCTTATTCAATGAGACTGATGTTTCAAAGTAACCTAGGTCAAAGTGACACAGTGACACTGTGGAAGTTATGCATTGTAGGCCTCGCTGTGTGATTATTCTTACTTCACACGCCTTTTTTTAATAGTGGAAGTCCAGCCTTGGGGCTTAATTTTTCACTTTTTCGCGATTATCTCAGCAACGAGTGGAAATTTCTAATAAATGTATGTTAATAAAATGTTCAGAATATTAAAAGAAACATATATATGGCAAAATCGTTACTTGTCCATATACCTTTAAAGAAAGCAATAGTTGTACACAACTTGTCATTTATATAACAGTATAATGGAAAAAGTTAAGAACTCATGATGCATTTTTTTTTTATCAAAGCTGTATTTTGCTTATGCGTAATTTTTTAAGAATAAGTTTTTGACCGATTTGAATAATCAATTTGTATCTTCAAATCAGTTTACAAATGAATACATAAAACAGCAAAAAGTTTGCACAATACAATATCTAAAAAGTTCAAAAGACACTTTAAAAGAAAGGTACGCCCAAAATATTAAAGCAGATGTATTATGCATAACTTTAAAAGATTGAAATTCCAAGCACATATGAGCTAATGATTCTTAAATTGTTTTAAGCATCGAAACTTTCTTTACACAAGCTGAGTTAACAAGATGCAGTGGGAGTTAGGGTGGGGGGAGGTGGTATGAAAACTGGACTTCCCTTGGCCTCCGCTTTCAACGACTTTAAGCACAACCTTCACCCTTGATTCTTCCTGATATTGTAATAATTATGTCTAAGATTCCACCTCTTGATTTTCAAAGCAGTAGATAGGTGGTGAGGGATGGAGCTGAGGAATGAGGAAAACTGCCCCCGAGAGGATTTTACCATCACATTTCCATGTTTTTTTAGGTCGGGAAGTAAAATTGGTGAATGAAAATGAAAAAAAAGAAATTTCTCAGAAAACAGGTAAATCTTTTGTTAGCATGCAGGAGATTTTTCGACGCGAAGTAACGTTTGATGGAATCATAATTTACAAGTTAATTTGTTCCGTCTATACAGCTGGGAGTTTTTCTGCTTCTTTCCCTCCTGGGAGCGGGTGACATTTCCTACGCCCATGGCTCAAGCTTCATTAAAATCTCCTCTTATGTACAAGTTGCTTTTATTCACAAGAATGAAAACCCTTATTGTATGTTATAAATAATGGTCATCAGCATTATCAGGCTTAACATGAGAATGGATGGCATGGTGTTGTGGCCATTAGATTTGTCCTCCACCATATCTGCCCATCTGGCGCGTGATCCATTGTTAGCTGCAGGCTCAATACCCAAAATTTCGCACATCATGCCGTAGATGTCAACCTGAATTATTGAAAGTAAAAGAAAAAGATGCATCAAGCATTTGTAGTGGAATAGAGAAGGAGATTTGCAACTGTACTACGATAATCTTAGATCTATATTCACATATTTTCAAAAAGAAGAATATCTTTACAAGATATATTCCATATATTTATGGAATCTAATGATTTTCTTTAATATTACTGATATTATTACTAGATACAATTTGACGTAATTCGTACAAGAATCATACTCATTTGACTGTTTGAAGCATACTCCGCACATAGACTTACGAAAATAATTGTCCATAATCAAAGCACATGAACAAATAAATATTTGCATTGAATATTGATGGAAATGAAATAATAGATATTAAAAAATATTCAATTGTAAAAAAAGATAATACTGAATTTTTTCTTCAAACGTTTAAAGATGTTGTTAATATAGCAGTTAGCAAACTGTTGAAAATATATGAACATATATGCTTTACCTACGGGTGGGTTTGTCTGCAGAAAGGTTATTGGTCACCAAACCATAATAGAAGGAGGGGAGGGGGTGGAAATCATGAAATCACGCTTAGATATGAAAAAAAAAATAGGGCCCACATTTGGGAAAAGTGGAGCAGTATTTCTTCCTTGCCACCCCGAAATCCCGCGTATGGTTCTGTCTTTCTTGTGGTTGTTAGCATAGGCGTCAGGCAGAAAATCTCCCCCAACCAAGCCACGATATATCTATCTAAAAATGTGATCCATGTCGCAAAATTTGTCAGACTTATGATTCAAAATTTTCCATTTTTTTCTGAATCATGTACCAAAATTTTCTGATTTTTGATGCATGATCAGAAATTTTCCGAATTCTTTTTACTTCATTAGTCAGAATAATGGTTTTAACTTGCAGGATCATAAACTAAGTCGAATTTGACACAAATTTGATATCAATTATGTTTCGATTTCAATTTCAAAACTCAATGATTTTCACCTGTTCAAGAGGCGCGGCTCTATAACCTGCTCTGAAGAAGGGCCCCTGAGCGTAAAACGACGGCTTCATTTCCATCACTTGGTTGTCATACCCATGTTGCGCGCCGAATAGCCTGTCACCCTCTTCAAGTGTCATATTCGCAGTCAGATTTTTCAGGAGTGGCAAACCTGGAAATTCTGGAAATTCCACGAATGGACCATATAAAAGATCACTGGGTAAAAACTAAGTACATCCTGTGAAAAAAGAATAATTGGTATTTTAAATAAATTGAAGTAAATCAGCTTTCAAATAAATTCAAGTAAATCAGTTTTTAAATAAATTCCAGTAAATCAGTTTTCAAATAAATTGAAGTTTATCAGTTTTCAAATAAATTGAAACAAATCATCAGTTTCTGAAAAATTAAAGTAAATAAGTTTTCAAATAAATTTCAGTAAATAAGTTTTCAAATAAATTGAAGTTCATCAGTTTTCAAATAAATTGAAATAAATCATCAGTTTTTGAATAAATTAAAGTAAATCAGTTTTTAAATAAATTAAAGTTCATCAGTTTTCAAAAAAAATCATCAGTTTTCAAATAAATTTAAAAGTAAACTAGTTTTCAAATAAATTGAAGTTCATCAGTTTTCAAATAAATTTAAAAAATCATCAGTTTCCAAATAAATTGAGGTAAATCAGTTTTCAAATGAATTCAAGTAAATTAGTTTTCAAATAAATTGAAGTCAATCAGTTTCCAATAAATTGCAATCAATCTTTAAATCAATTGAAGTCAATCAGCTTTTAAATAAATTCAAGTAGGAAGCTGTTTCAGTTTAATTTTTTCCATTTATGATGGAAAATAGGACAGTCACTTCCAATGAAATCCTTCTGACAAATCTTGTTATTTTCGCTTGAAACTTCACATTTTTGAAAGCATAGTGCCTAATACGAAACTTACAAAACAACTTGCCCACCCTATAAGAATCAAGGTGTATGATCACCGACGACATCGACCTGTAAAAGAAATCATCCAATCACCGGTAAAGAACAGATCTAGGACAAACAACGAGAACAGTTCAAACGTTTGTGACGTCACTTCACTCTTAGAAAAAAGGGTTCTACTCGGAACCTTTTACGGTTCTATAGCTTATGGGACTGAAGCAATTTACATCCATCATGTGTTCCGGCGAGGTACATTTTTGTATTCATATTTATAGAATATTCCTGTGATTTTTACATATATGATAGAGAACAAGTAACGAAACAAATTGGTGGTAAACCCATGATGATATCTTATTCCGTTTAGAGCCATGATAATTCATAAGCCTATGTACAGATATAAGTTCAAAAAAAAAAAATATTCTTTAAAGTGTAAGGCACATGTCATAAGCAGATCTGGGCAAAGCATCTGTTCGAGTAAGGTGCATACTCAATAATTGAACAAAAAGTCCAATAATTTACAAAGCGGTAATTTATGTTAAAAGAAAAACGTAACAAATTGTTGTGAATGTAAAATTATGACAATACACTTTACACTGCAAAGTAACTTTTCAATACACAGGTGAAATCTTTGAACAGTTAAAGTGCGATAACTCCTCAGCAGAAAAAGATATCAACATGGTTTTTCTAGTGCATGTTCTTTTAATTAGTCCTCTATCTATCACATCAATTAAGATTTCACGAAATAATTCCTTTAGAATTAAACCAATACTCGTAACCAGGCTCTTTCAATGTGACGATATCCTTCAAGACTTATCTAATCTACTAATGTTGACTGTAGAGTGCGATAGAGTACACACTAATATCTCATTTTTCGGCCTCAACTCATTTATTCACTTGGTCGGAAATGTGACCTGAGGTCATCAGACCGCATAGCAACCGCGCGCATTGGAGTGAAAACATAGCGATCAGCTGTGTTTGTGTACATGCCATACGTACTGCAGACAGTAAACACACACGGACTTCCCTACGTGTATCGCGCAAAGGTTTGTTTTCACTCCAGCAAATTACGCCATTTCCCGTATGTGACGTAACAATTAACTAGTGAATATATCTATTTGTGGACGTTAGTGGCAATAGGCATTTAACGTTCATTGATTGGCTGGTATCCTAATCATTGTAACATTGTTCAATGTACGTAGCATTATGTGAAAAGTTTGTGGTAGAAACTGTAATTCCACCTAAAGTTTTCTCCAAATTTGTAGATCATAATTTTTGCCTTCATATGGGATTTGGCTGAGATAATATTCTTAATTTCTACAAGGTATCTATGTTAAGAATGCGTTTGTCTTTTACGGGATCAAACATTTTATAGTCAATACTCGAAACAAAATTTATCTGAAAATACTGCATTTTATTATCACAAACTGATTATTTATCGAAACAAGTGTATATTTGAAGTAGTATTTTAACTGATTTTTCGCTCTTAAGGTTTAAATATTCAAGAAATAATTTGTTAATTTCGTCTGATAGAAAATTGTAAGAACTCTTTACAAACCGAAGGAGCCTAGGTTCCACAATAAACCCTGACCAACCAGAAAGAAGCGTTCTACCTCTCAAAGAACCCCAGGGGTCTGCAAAGAACCTCAGGGTTCCACTGGGAACCATGAAGAAGCCTTTTTTTTTCTAATAGTGTTGTCCATCTTGTATACTGGAAAACGCGGTTTTGTTTATCACTTTTCATCATAGATTTATAATTGTTCATTTAGATTGAAGGCACTTACCGTGTAGCTAGCCCATCCAGGGTCCATATAACCAATGATATCGAGAACTCGATGATTTTTAGCCCAATGGAAACGCTCTGGAAAATCTTCTTTTTTGTAAACATGCATGTTTGGATGAGCGTCTTTTAAGTCGTTATAAACCTGAAAAGATAGAGGTTTCCTTCAATAGCCACATCAAAAGATAAACAGATTTTTAAAAAAATTATGCAAGATCTTATCATCTTCAACTAAAAGTCTTTTGAAATAATCCTCCTTTCAATATAGACAAACAATAAATTTCCTTTTTGATGATTTTCAATGTTTCAAAAAATAATAAGATATCGCCCTGCCATATATCACAAAATTAGCATCAAATATGACAATTGATGCCTGCGATTTTAAAACGCTGTAAAATGGTCAACGTTTAACCAATTTTAACCAAATTTTGTAATATATATATCACAAACCATCATTGTGATACAATGATGGTTTGTAATACTATGTATGATATATATATATATATATATATATATATATATATATATATATATATATATATATATATATATATATATATATATATATATATATATATATATATATATATATATATATATATATATATATATATATATATATAGCAAATAGTATGCATTTTTAACGAAACCATCTCTAATCAGCTAATCGCTTGGACCCCAGGAGCTGCCATTTTGTTTTGAATAGCAGGTCCCTGCTTGGACCAATGCAGGAACGAGACTGCACGCGAAATGGGTAGGGGTGAAACTCATGAAGAGGGTCCATGACGTCAATTGACTCATTGACTTATAGACCTTTGAAAATAATCTAAAGACACATGCACGTGGACAAGGCTTGCTTGAGCCAAACTTAACAAAAATGACAAAAATACAATTACTTATAACATAAAAAGGTTTTGGAGAGCCACAACCGGTATGTTTGTAGCCACTAGCACTTTTCTCCCCTGTTTCCCTTGTAAAATGGAGGGCACTTCTTGTCCCGTGTGCGGTGAAGAACACGGCAAGATTTCCCTTTGCTTTGTAGTGCAAGTGTTCTAAGTGATACTTCCTAAACTGCTTCTTTAATAATAGACAGACCAATCCATTAAAGGGGTTGGCGGTCGAAAATTAGGGCGTACTTTTCTTGAGTCTTAAGAATTTTTCGCGCATTTTTCGCACACGTGATGGTATTGAAAATCATTGATACAAATGTTCAAATTAATGATAATCATTTCTTATGAATACATAAATAAATTCTGGGGGCCACTTTATACTAAAAATTTTAGGGGTTTGTTAGCCTACCAACCGAAAAACATACTCGCGGTATGACATATTTTTGGTAACTTCAGTATGAAATTATACAATTTTGATACCCGCAGTATGAAAGAAGTCAATTTTGATAACTGCAGTATGAGTATTCAACACAAAATATTGTAAAAATGAACCAGCAGTACAAATTTAACACAGTAAAACCTTATTTTTGGGACCTGCACTAACGAAAATTATGGAAAAAAGAAGAAGAAAAAATTAACTGAACAAAATTTAAACCTGCACCACGAAAATGGTGCAAAAAAGTTACCTGCTCGGGCGGCACATATACATATAATTCACATATGGAAGTGCTTCCTCCCCCCCCTTTCCTCCCTTTCTCCCACTGTGTTTTTTCTTCTTCAAAATTTCTCTGACTTTCCGACAGACAGACCGAAAGCTCCTTAGATTAACATAAGTTATCATACCTGATCTATCCTACCTGCTTTGGGTTTAAACTGAAAGAATGGTGCGTAATCCGCCATTTGAAAGTCAATATCTAAGCGATTGATGTAGTCATACAGTCGAACAACTTTACCACGTTCGTAGTTCTTGTGACCATGGTCACTGACAATAATCACGTTCGTGACCTCCGACAGACCAGTTCTTTCCAACTCCTCCATCAAAAACTGCATGTGATAGTCCACGCGACGAACAGCTTCTTTTGTGATGTTGCTATCGGTACCAAAGATGTGCGAGACCGTGTCTATTGCAACCGTGTAAAGAGTAACGAAGTCAAACTGGTCTTCCTTCAGCCACTTAACAGCAGTTTCTATTCGCTCATACAGGCTCATAGATTCATAGGCAGGGATAACTTCGTCGGGCAGGATCCCTAAAATAGCATAAAGTAAGTAAAGTATAAGGATATTATGGGTGACGATTTTTTTTTTTTTTGGGGGGGGGGGGGGCAAGTGATATGATTTGGGGGGCTTATAAGGCTATTATAAGTTATTATGCACGTTATAATTTATTTTGCTTACACTAGTTTAGGGTGCAGATATATTTTGAGGGAAATTGCTCCCAAACGGTCCCACTGTGGCCACGGACCCGCCCCTAAATCCCGCCTATGCTCAAACCTATATGTGTATACGAATCTGTCAAAAAAGTGCCCTCACTTGCCTTTCTTCTCCTTGCCCGAGTTTCTTCCGATACCCCTGGCTATGACTTGTTTTGCTCTTTAGTAAATTTAGCCTCCGACTATTGTATGTAATTTTGACAGAATATTGTTATATTTTGATATTTGTTTCGAATATTCATTAGGAAATTAAAAGTTCTTCCCTTCCCCCACAAGCACAAACTGACAAAAGGCTGACTAAAACATTATTATCAACAGAATGGTAATCTGCATACCATGCTATATATGTATACTTTGCCTTTATGTAGAGGTTTAGGAAGCTTACGAAAAGTAGGGGGGCACAACCTCTTAGGGGGTACTTCCAAAGTCATATGCCTATGTCCGTCCCCTGTCTGTAAATAATAATACAAAAAATAAAAGAGCACTTTATTATTAGAGAGGGGCGCTTTTATAATGGGCACACATTCCCCCGTACATGGGACTGACAAAAGTCGCCAGTTTTCTATCATTGGGACAATAATTAAAGTACATTCCATTTTCAGAGACACTTTTATAATATTTTTGTAAAAAGTTTGCGCAATTCGACAGTAATTGAGGGGCACTTTTCATTTTCAAAAGAGGCACTTTGTCATTTTTCGGAAAAGTGGGGGCATATACCCCCCTCCCCCTTCTTGATTCTTACAACTATGCCTTTATATATTCAGCCCTCATTTGAATAATTAGTGACATCGCAGGTTAGGCATTTAAACGTAATTAAGCCATTAAGCTGTTAAGCAGGGCAGCGATGGGAGTAAAACTGTTCAATATCTTATATATTTGATTGGTCATACTCGAGAACTACAAAGTGGTCTTCAGAGTTTGATTTCTTTTCAGGACAAAACAGTTTTGCTTTAAGAGTGACAAATTCTTGGGTTCATGAACATATCAGCTTTTTTCCCTTTTCTTTAGTGGTCGCAATGGTTCCTACGCCCCCGCAAAGGATCTTTACACACCAGACAAGATCAAGCTCATTAATTGGGAGAGAGAGAATATGTTTGTCAAAAGTTATTTACATAGTTAAGGCAACGCTTACTTACTTTGCATGCGTATGTTTTGTTATCCATTTACCTTTAACGGGAGTTTGCGCCCCTGGATACATGATGTTGCCCACTTTTAATTTGGCTAACTTCGCTGTTACCCATATTGGCTCGGCTCCTTGATCCCACCACTCCGGCTCATTGAGGGCTTCACTGTACCCGATTTTTTCTCCTGTTTCTGGTTTGTAATAGATGTTGTGTATAACTCCATGACTCTCCGGATATAACCCTGTTGAAATGTGGAAGAACAATATATGTTAACGGTAAATACAGATATATGGACAGGTAGAGACTGTATATGCCTCAGAAAGAGCATTTAGATTCTAAACAGATTAGTCTATAAATTACGTCAAAAACACCATCTTGTAGTTCTCGAGTATGACTAATCAAAGTTTGGATAATTGTTAATTAACGGGGTGCACTACTTCAAAAAGAGTTTTCAAAAATGAAGTTTCATGATTGTAAAAAAAAGTCTGAACTAAATCTTACGCCAGAAAATGTGATAAAAGCGCTAATGCATGCTATTAACATTCTAAGTCTGCCATTTTGAATAGTTGATTAGGCATTAGTTGGAAAGCAATCGATCCATTTACGAGTGGTTCACTGGGGTCAAACAGTTCTCTTTGGAAAGCTCTTTATAAGTTCTATAGACTATTTTAGTTTATTTGTACCTTTCTTTTTTTATGGAAGAAATTTTTTAATTTGAATATTTATTTTTAAATTATACTAATTGATATGCCAAAATTAAAATAATTTAACAATAATCATAAAAAATCATAAATTTCTTTCTTTTTAAGTAAAGTAATAGATGTAAAAACCTAAAACAGTTCCTAAAACGTTTAAAGGGCTTTCTAAAGAGAGCTGTGTTACCCCAGTAAACCACTCCTAAAAGATTTATTGCTTTCCAATTAATGCCTAATTGAATATTCAAAATGGCAGACTTAGTATGCAAATTAGCATGCATTAGCGTTTTATCATATTTTTTGAGAAAGATTTAGTTCAGACTGTTTTACAATCATAAAAGTTTGTGTAACTTCGTTTGTAAAAACTCTTTTTGAAGGTAATGCACCCCCTTAGTCTCTTCATGCAAAAGTTGTGATGCATAAAAGAGAGAACAGCTCAATTTTGTAATATAATCATTTAAAGTGCTGTCTTAAATTTCAGTCACTGAAAATCATCAGATTGTTATCTCCTGCTAAATTTTGATCCAGGGTAGAACTATGATAAAGATTCAAAACTTCTTCTCCATATTCAACTGCTCCCATTCAAATAAACTTGGTGATGGATTGAAAAACAGTAAGTTAACATTAAGATTCAAAAGTGTTCTTGTTGTGATGTCACAAAATCTAAATAATCTTTGCATAAGGCTTTTAAATTTTAAATGCTGTAAATTGGTCAATTTTAAGCAATTTTGATAAACGTGTTGCTTTTTCCATGGTTTATTTCATATTTTCTTTCAATTAAGTTCATGTTGTTGCCGCCTCTCAATAGATCTTTAACAAAATGATGAAGGAGTACATGTATAAAAGATAAAGAAAACAGAAACAGAGAAACAGCCTGCAAAATATCAAATACTAGATGAACACATAAATTAAAAGATGATTTAATTTGTCAGTTTGTTTATTTTTTCAGGGTAACAATAATAATACTCATCTGTGATAGCAATAAGAACAAAATGAAAATATAAAACATTCCTGACGTTACATCATACTAGGCAGGGAAAGTATACAACAACCAGTGAGGAATTGACAAAACATCCCATAAAAAATGTCCCGCCAATTTTTCACAATGACATTGTTTTTAATTTTCTTTCAAACTTATTGACAGGTATACTTTTTGACATTTTTTTTTTTTTTGATGTGCATTTCAAATCCAATCTTTTAGTCCACGGGACGTGCTCTATATGCCGCTGGCATGTAGAGCACTACCCACGGTCATTTCTTTCCAAAGGTATTACGTGTGTATTGTGTCACGTTATGTAATCATTTAAACCCCCACCCCCTCCCCATTAAGCTCAGCCATGCATGCAACAAGGACAGCAGACAAGGCCGGTCAGGGTGTCACGTTATCCTATATATATATATATATATATATATATATATATATATATATATATATATATATATATATATATATATATATATATATATATATATATATATATATATATATATATATATATATATATATATATATATATATATATATATATATATATATATATATATATATATATATATATATATATATATATATATATATATATATATATATATATATATATATATATATATATATATATATATATATATATATATATATATATATATATATATATATATATATATATATATATATATATATATATATATATATATATATATATATATATATATATATATATATATATATATATATATATATATATATATATACAATATATCATATATATATATTACACTTATATATATATATATATATATATATATATATATATATATATATATATATATATATATATATATATATATATATATATATATATATATATATATATATATATATATATATATATATATATATATATATATATATATATATATATATATATATATATATATATATATATATATATATATATATATATATATATATATATATATATATATGGATTCAATGCCGCAGGCGGCGAAAATAAAAAATAGGAAAGGAGTTGTGACTAACGGGAGACTCTTCAAATATTACCTTGAACTGTTGACCCCAGCCAGATTTGATCAAAAAATTCCCTAGCCCAAAAATCCTTATGTGGACATGAATTCTAAAGTAAGATCAAGCAAACCTGTGGCGATAGAATACATGCTTGGTGCAGATAAACTGACCCATACGCCATCCATCCAATCTGCACGTACACCCTTTTCGGCAATGCCGTCCAGTCCCGGCAGAATTTCACATCCAAAACGATCATATCTCAACCCGTCAAGTAATACCATGAGAACTTTTGGCTGAAAATATTTGAAAAATTAAGAATAGGCTAATTATCAGTCCGGAAGAGTGCCTATTAATAGGAACATGTATAACACACGAGAATATTAAAGACACGCAGCCACATTGTTCAGATGTTGCAATAAAATGGCAAAATTTCTAATTTATGTACTTAAGTATTAAAAATCATTGGTTAGAAAAACATTTGAATTTTTAAAATGGCTACTTCGCGCCAAAAAGCAAAGCTCTATTGTCTATTATCTATAATATTTCAAAAACGGCGTGGTGAACATATCAAATGGGAGTGGAAAACTATTAGCCATGACAGTAATAACAGGTATTTCCATGAGTTTTAAGTTTCCCAAGCAAAGATATTTTTCCCAGACGTATTTAAAATTTGAAATTTGTAACATTGATAAGGCTTTAGCGTTAGAATAGCAAAGGATCATGGGAAATGTCACAAAATGACGGCTTCCATATAGCAAAATGTTCCCATTTATAGGAACATTTATGTTCCCATTAATAGGCATGCTGCCGGGCTGATTATGTTCAAATTAAGAATTATCAGAAAATATGCTTCGGAAATATCAGAAAGATATGCTTATAAGAATATTGATATCAGACAAATAATCTTTCACATCGATGTGTGAAGTTCTGTATAACTCTATCAATAATAGCAAGCAACCATTAGATTTAGAGCCCTCTCCATGTCGCAAAGAAAGTTCATATTTCAAGAAATTTTTCGATTCAGCCTATCATAGTTCATGTCGTTGCTTTTTAAAATGCAAGGAATAGCAAAGTTTGAGGTTTAATGCTGCTTTGAAGAAGAAAAAGTACATCACTCTATTACCTTCTCGGGGTTAAACGTGACCATTTTTGGCGTTGAATCGGTAGGTTTTGACGTTTTTCTTCAGCTGAAGTCGAAGAGTGAGTGACTGAGGAGGGTTGTGGCGACGAGGACATGGGTGTTGTGGCGTTTTTGACCATGTCCTCCCATCTCGATCTGGAACCATTGTTCGACACCGCTTCTATTTCCAATATTTCACACATCATTCCATAAATATCGACCTGTTCAAAACAGAATAATGGACGCATTCCTGTGTGATAATCAATACGCCGGATTTAATTATCAAACCACTTTCTATCATTTAGATTTGAATGGTATTTATTTTTTTACAAATTGATAGAAATCTCATTAACTTTACCAAGTTTGCAGTAATCCTTCGGATCTTGCAAAATATTCTATTGTAGAAAATTGTATGTTTCTTTGGAAGTTTGATATGAAATGTGTATCCTAATTTAGAATATTGAAAGAAATGTATTTTTTTCAATGTTTCTAGACAAAAATAATCATTGACATCATGCTATGATATTGTCATCACAGCTAATCTGAAATCAGACTAACTGTCATGTCACAGCCGAAGATTCCTCAAAATCTGTATGTATTCTATACCATATTTTGTCCTGCGGTTTTGGGGCTTAAAAAACATTGGATATGTCAAGAAAGAAAAACGGGTACTTATAATGAACTGCTTGAAGAAAGTTCGAGTAATTTAATTGAAATTGTAAAAAAGTTAAATACATTTTTCTATAAAATACATTAGCAATTTAGAATGAGGAAGCCAATTTTCCATATGAGACTTACTCTGTTATTAAACCAGTCATTTCTGCACAGATAAGACAGAGCTTTAAACTTAAGAATATCCTTAACGGAATAAGATTTTTGAATGCTTTCTTTACCATTTTGTTTCTTTCAAAGTCTTCTTTTAGATAAGATAAACTTGCTTACCCCTGAACTATTCCTTTAATTTGAGGCTATTTACATTTATTATTTGGAACATTTCGGTTGCTTTCCGTCAGATTTTTCCTTTTTTCTCTACTGGTCCCTTAAGACGCACTCATATAACTCTACTTGTTCGCTTTAACACCTGATCACAAAATACATGATCTGAGGTGGGGAAGTTCGGATATTTTCATTTTTATTTTGCTATTATTAAGAGTATAGGTTTACATCTTGTTCCATGTTTGAGGCAAAGAATTGCATATTTTGAAGATCGTTTATTAGATATATATTAAAGTATATGATGTAAATACAGAAATTTTATGTTTTTAAAGTAGAACATTGCATCATGTAACTCTATGCTATTTATCACCGTGCCCTTCTCTTGATGGGCCATCATTTACCATTTCAAGAGGCTTTGCTCTGAAACCTTGCTTAAAGAAAGGACCCTGTGCATAAAAAGATGCCTTCATCGTCATCTCCTGATTGTCGTAACCATGTTGTGCTCCAAAAATTCGATCCCCGTCTTCGCTAAAATTTCCGGTTATGTTTGGTAGAAAAGGAAACTCTGGAAACTCGATACGCGGCAGTGGAAAGGGTATGGGGAGGTCTTCTGGAAGATTGCTGATAATGTCCTGCATCAGATTAAAACAAGAAAATCATTTTTACAAATTGATGTCCATTAGCAGATAAGTGTAGCATGTTAACATTTGCGTATGAGACGAGGCAGAGTAAAGACATAATATAAGACAGGCTGCACATCAACAAAGGTAGAGGATATGCTAGCGTTAAAAAGGATGACCCCTTAAAGGAGATGATTGGCAGAATCTTCTAGTATGTTACCAATTTGTGTAAAGTTTATCAATAATAAATTTACAAATCGACAAATGGCTCTGATCCTAAATGTTTCTTTTTTAATTTAGCTCCATCGTTTGATATGAAAATAGCTTATGAACATTTATGATTAAGATTGGTTATTTTCAAGGTCGTATTTCTTGGAGAACAGGGAGACTGGTACCTATTTAATTGTCAGAAATAGTTTCGTTTCTTTATTTTTGCCTGCATTTTTACAGTGCGCGTCGTTGTTAAAACGTTGAGTGTGACGGGTCAGTCCGGGGCGTTGAGCATTCGTTCCCCAGTCCCACCACCACCCCTCACCCAGGTACCCACATTGTTGATGAAAACTAAGGACCTCTACATTCTACATTCAATTCATTTACATTTTAGGCTTGTTGCTAATTTGGTTTACATAGTTAATCAGACCTCTGTCGTTTCTCTTGTTACTTCATGCATCCATGCGTCCATCCTATGCCACGTTACTTTGATGGAAAGCAGACCTTTTCGCCAAATATAATTTTAATCATAATTAGGCCTACCTCACAATCATCAAACATTAATATTGTAAATGAAAGTTAGGTCAGAAGTATATAAATATCCTGAGTTTCCCCTATACATACTTGTCTGCTTGTTCACTATATCTATTTTGATACAGAGTGTTTAAAAATGAATTTGGTTCATGGTCGCTTAAATGTATGCAGTTTATACCATGCTCTACCAGAAGTTCAAAAATACATCTACTGCGATGGTACTTTTTGGACTTTTAATTTGTTAATGGCTATGTTTTTTTTTGCATTGTTGAGTTTTTAAAAACACTTACCGTGTAGCTAGCCCATCCAGGGTCCATATAACCAATGATATCAAGAACTCGATGATTTTTAGCCCAATGGAAACGCTCTGGAAAATCTTCTTTTTGTAAACATGCATGTTTGGATGAGCGTCTTTCAAGTTGTTATAAACCTAAAACGATGAACGGAGAATGGAGCACATTTTCAAAAAGGACATAAATAACTGCGTCTAATGAATTTAAAATATATGAGATAAACTGAGAAATACGAATTCAAAATTTATTGCTTTCAAAAGTCTTGAAATAATGATTCTTTGTAATATACATATGCATCTTAGGACGTTTATCTTGAAGTTTGTCATAAAATAAATCTTAAAAAACTAAAATTTTGTATTTTGTAAACTAACAGTTAAAGCACTAAAAACGTTTTATATCTTTGTGTCAAAGGAGCACACGACCGAGAAGTGAGGAGTATTTTCTTTAAGTTGCCAAAATAATTCAGTGCGTGTCTTGTATATATGTACATTGGAATTCAATATTCACATACAGTATTGATAGATTTGATGCGCTGCCGATCATGCACATATGCATAGGCGCGTAATCGGCCGGTTGTTAGGACTTAACAAATGCACAGGAAGTTTATTCTATTAATGTTGTTCTTGGAAACGTGGTCACTCATAAGCTTTGCTTGGAGTGGACGTCATTTCATGGTTGGAATGCATTTCAATGATCATTTGGTAAATAATTCAACCACGAAATCTTACGTTGAGCAGTTGAGTCTTACTCGTGTCGCTTGGCATGTGTCACATTATCTACCTACTGTGGTGTAGCGGTTATCATACCTGTCTACAAACCACGAGGCCCCGGGTTCAATCCTGGGGTGGGTAGACACGCCAGTGCACCATAACTGGTTATCAAAGGCCGTGGACATTGACTTGGTTGTCGATGTTATGTCTGTCCGTACGTTGTACCTGTGTTCTCGTCCGGGTCGTATTAAGCGTTTCGTGATAGCATTTGTACTGTCATAACCGAATACGCAGGCGACGACCCCGTCATTGTAATTGTGTGTTCAACTCTCTCTCATGTGTCACATTAAAACATGACATTTTGACGAAGATGGGTTTATTATAACACTAACCTTACAGTACAATACTCAAAGTCATACGTTGCTACCGTATTAGCCACGGTCTTCTATGACTAGGCTACTTTATCGGCTAAAAATACCAAGCATTAAGTTTAACGTAGACCTAATAATTGTGTTGCTATCGTCTGATTGTGCGTGCCGTATCAAGGCCTAACGTGAGCAGATGTAGCACACACTATGAACGTTATTTCAATGAGATTAAATCCATGAGATAGGATTAGATGTGGACGAAGTGCCCACAAATTATCAAGAATTATCCGCCTTCAGTTTTCAGTCAAGTGCTCCAGTTTGTTCTGTAACATACATGTAACAACGTTTTGCAAGTTATTGTTAGCTTGCAAAATTTCAAAAATGTTACAGTTTATTCATATCGGTGTAAGTATAGATATACCACACAAAATTGTTCATACGGAAGCGACAGTACTTGGAATAGTTAACACATGTGATATTGCAGAATACCTTATGTCTTCAGGAGGTACCATTATATGTTTCACTCATTACTATATGAAAACTTAAGCTTATGATCATTTAGCTTTTTGTAAGAGTATAAACTTAGCTTAATGGTGTCTTACAGTAAGTTTCCGAGGGTCGTGTCAAGTTTCACACGACAGGGAAAAAGCTTACCTCCCTGACTGCCCGACAGGGGATTTAAATCGATAATAATGTATTTTAGTTACAAGTAAAAACTTCCTAAGAAATATTGTCGATGAGATGAATTTCAATTTATAAAAATACCTGATCAACTCTGCCTGATTTAGGCTTGAATTGGAAGAATGGAGCGTAGTCCGCCATCTCAAATTCAATGTCCCGCTTTTTGACGTAATCGTACAATTTAACTATTTTCCCTCGCTCAAAGTTCTTGTGACCATGGTCACTAACAATAATCACATTGGTGACGTCAGAAAGACCGTTCTTTTCAAGCTCGTCTATGAGAATCTCTACATGGTTATCAACCCGACGCACCACCTCCTGCGTGATATTGCTGTCGGTACCGAAAATGTGGGAGAATTGATCAATAGACACGGTGTATAACGTGATAAGATCCAGATCATCCTCCTTCAACCATTTGATGGTCGTTTCAACTTTCTCTAAGAGGCTCATGCCGCCACTATTGTGAATCACTTTGTCCGGTAGAACGCCTAGGGAGAATTTAATGCCATAAATGTAAGTAGATACGATCTGATTATGATAATCATCAACCTGCATTTAAACACATTTTACTAGGTATATATTCATAACCAAATAAGCAATCGTACTGCCATCCAGTAATGCAACCTAACAAGTACAACTGGCAGGTTTATAAATCTGCTTTTACACTATCAAGATTTCCTATGTAAACAACATTTCTGTTTACATTTAGTAGTTGCAAAATTAACAAGATTGTTCGAAAATGACATAACATTGTTTTCAGTAAACTGTAAATAGCAAACATGAAATATATAGGGATAATATTTGGTAGCAATACCAAGTCTGCATATGAATATATGATTGTGAAACAATTAACAAGTTTAGGAGAAAAATCAAGAGATAAGTTTAATTCCAAATGACAATTTTCTATCAATTTAAGAAATTGATGAACATGACTATCAAACCTTTGACGGGAGTCTGTGCTCCAGGGTACATAATATTGCCAACTTTCAAGCCCGCTAACTTTGCCGTAACCCATATCGGTTCTGCTCCCTGATCCCACCACTCAGGTATATTCAAAGCTTCGCCGTAGCTATACTTTTCTCCGGTTTCAGGTATGTAATACTTGTTATGGATGACTCCGTGGCTTTCTGGATATAAACCTGGGGGAAAAATATGTACATATCAGGAAAGGACGATTATAATAAAGATCATGGCCAACAACACCTCAAGAATGGATACCAATTTAGTCTCCAAAAAGTCAGTGGTCAGGCTTGTCCATGTTATGTGAAAGAGGACATTAAAGACACAAATTATATTTAGAAGAGGTAAATATCAAACGAATTCATTCCGACAAAGCCCTGAGTACACCGCGGCGGAGATAATCCATACGGGAAGACTAAAACAATGGCGCGTGTTTTTCTAACGAATTCGGATTCTTAGAAACATTGTTGGTCATTTGAAAGCAAAATACACACAAAAGTGCTGAGTACCAATCTGTCAATACAAAAGATTATTGCACTGCATATTGCCATGTAAGGCTACCTAACAATATGGCATATTGTCATAATTGCCAAAATAAATTACCCATGTGATAACGGCTGCAATTTAAAGGCTATTTTTCAAACGATGTTCTGGTTGTCTGACTTGTGCCAAATTGATTGCATTAGCTCAACTCCCTTAGACTGTTAGAGGGGTGTTGAGCTCGAAGTACTCAAAATGTTTATCAAAGGCCTTACCAATTTGCGTATAACAGCCAAAATCAGACAATTAGTAACATTATTATTGCATTTCTATGATGCCTGTGTGTATTTTTATTGAATTATTGGTGAGATTTTAGGGCTTACAGCCGTCTTCGACAGTTCGATATGTTCGCAGATGGGTAAACAGAGTCTATGTCGGTAACCATTATTTAAAAATATTTTAATAAAACAGTTTGTTAAATTAATTTCTTTAGAAATTAGAGCACATTAACATCGTTTAGATAGTAAGGGTGTGACGTCACAGACTATGTCTACAGGCTATCTTTACCAAACAATTACAATCAAACTTACAAGGCATCTTTAAAAGTCGATATAACGGAACAAGATATCAAAAACGTTTCTTAAAAATCTTTTTGTTTTCTTAGATGTAAGATAAACTGGCCACTGAAGTAATCCTTAAAACAATCGTTGTAGGCACCTTAGAAAAAAAACTGTGTAAAAAATATTATGTTATTATACAATTGAATGGAGGACTGTATGGCTTAGATTAAAATCCAATCAAAAAATAACCATACCAGTTGCAATTGAGTACATGCTAGGTGCTGACAAGGTCACCCAGACACCGTCCATCCAGTCAGCACGCACACCATTTTC
>JAIGNY010002318.1:410000-482500 GCA_020152595.1 Chiridota heheva
ATGTACGGTAGGCTACATTTGACAGTTTGGTAAGGTTATTGGGTTAATAGGTTGTTCATAGCCACGGTCATAGTCCGTGTCAATTTTCTTTTATCAGTTTATACGACGGTCTGAGACGTGTCTTCATTTAATTTAAAGTTGTTTTACTTTGATTCAGTCTGAGATGAAATAATACTTTAGTAGTAATTTACAAACATATTTTGTACTTTGCAGGGGCGGATTTCGACATGTTCTGGGGAGGGGGTGTAACCCTTTGGAATTTTTTGAAATAATTAAGGATGCTTAGATGCAAAATGGTACAGTATGGTTGTGGAGGCCCATGGGCAACTCCCCACGTTGCCCATTGCTAAATCCGGCCCTGGTAATTTGTTTCATTTTATTATCTATAATGTTGGATCGGTTGAAGGTCTGAATGATAGGCTATTCTGGAAAATGGGAGGTTAAATAAATAGTTTTGAAAAAACATCTTTCATTCATTTTTCGTTGATTTGATTATTTTGTTGGAAAATGCGGAAAGAGCTTTCACAACAGGCCATACGGGATACAGTTGTATGCACCTGCATGATACTTGTCAATGCCACGTCTGTCTCGTAGATACATGTACAATCCCCATTGTTCAGACTACCTTGTTTTCAAATGTTATGTAAATATTGTTGCTTCAACGGATACAAATGTGTACGCTAATATCGAGTCGATTCCATCTTCATGTACAATGTGAGTAAACTAAATATACTTACTTTTCCTTGGGCAGCCGAGGCTGTGATTGCAATAAATATTACAACATAAACGAAGGGTGAAATTCTCCGCTCCATTTTTATTTTCTGTAGTCTACAAATTAAAGACTGCAACAACGTTAAAGTTAATTTACCAACATTAACCTAATATACAGTAAAGTACAGTAATTATAAACATAATTAATCAGATAAGCAATTCAAATCAATGAACTTTGCCCAAGGCTTTCTTGCAAGCACTCAAAGCAAAACTCGTTTCTGATAGTCTGTTAGTAACAAGAAACATTTAGTTTTCGAAATCTATAAATATGGCATCTTATTTTTATGTTCTAACATGCTCAATAAAAGAAGAAAATAAATTGAAAATGTAGTGGAAAGGGGAGGGGTGTGGGGGAGGATAAAAGTTTATTTCTTGGAAGTACAGGAGAATTGTCCCCAAAGCTCTATGGATTCATTTTTTTCTAAAGCAAAAATTAGAAAAGCGCGCGGGATAAACGTTACAAAAATCATGTATTTCTACATGATGGAAATGTGATGGGCTCCAGGCCGGGTGATGTGCCCTGAAACTTTTTTAAGAGATCACTCGTTTTCGTCAGGAAATTAAGAAACTTTGTAAAATAAAACAAATCGCCTGCTTGATAGTAAGAAAAGTATTGATGTTTATGGGATAAAGGCAAAAAACAAAAAAAACAATCGTTTCTCTGAAGAACGGGGCAGGGGGGCTATTTCAATCCCTAACATTTTAAATGGGAGTTTATATTTAGCTGTGGTGTTTTTAGGGAACTTGTATATGCAATTATTTGGTCACCCAGGCATTTTGAACATCCGGGACTATTGTCGGTGAAAACCTGCAGCGATTTGTGCACAAGTAAACAGGACGCTTTAGCCTACGCACGCACGATACACGTGTTTTCAGACTTCGAAAATATTTTGTTAACGATTTTTTCACCAAATTTGCAAAAATTTCCTGTACAAATACCCAAGCGAACATAGATGTTTAGGCCTCTAAATGTAGCCGATTTTACACTGGCTATAACAGTAAACTGCTTTGTTTTCACCGACAAACTGACTGACTAGGTCATTAAGATTTAGGCACATTATTACGACGTCATCCCGAAGACTTCGATAGACATTTTATCTAGAAATTGGAGTAATGGATGTACATTGGGAATTTCAATTTGTTGATCAAATATAGGCGTTATGAATACGCACAGCGTGGGTCCTGGTGAGGTTCCAGGGGAAACTTCTCAGTGGGGAGACCAGGGGCAAAGCCCCGGAAACCCGTGGCTTTAATCAATTTAAGAGGACCTCTTACTTCTAAGAACACGTAATTATTTGTGTTGGCTCACTGTTTTGTTTCAATATTTCATTCCGTATTGTATCTATTTTCATATGCTCCCTTTTGCATTTGTATGCGCCCTTTACCTTCTCATTCTGTTTTCCTCTTGAATTTTATTCTGAGTCCTGTTTTCATTTTTTCTTTTATCCAGTTTTCTGTGCCATTTTATTTACTATACTTATGATCAGGACCACTATGGAAATAAGTTTCTCCCCCAGTCTCGTCAGTTGGATTAAACTTTTAAGGCTTTTATTTTCATCGTGTGCAGATCATCTTCGTTGATTATGCAATATTGCTTAATCATTGATATTTATTTTTTCATTTCTTGTCGTTATCATATTACATAAAACATCATTTTGTATATTTGTGTATGTAAATTTGAATAAATATATTCAATAAATCAATCAATCAACAATTGTTAATTGTTAATGTATTTAAAGGAAATTGATTTAACATTTTTACTGTTTGAATTTTTATCAAACTTTCTTCAGGTGGTAAGTATATAGTAGCCCAGAAAGTCGCAGAAAAAATAGAATAAAATACATCAAGACTGAGGAATCTGTGGATGTGACGTCAGAACTAGTCTAATTTCAGTCATTTCTGATGACACAAAAATTTCAAGTTAAATATCTCCCTGACGTATATCAGATCTTTGAATGCTTTCTTCACCATTTCATTTAGCTAAGTTTGCCCCACACGTCTACTTTCAGATAATGATCTACTTTAAAGAGGCCTAAAAGATTTTCTTTGTAGTTTGTTTCTCAACAAATGTTTCACAATTGGTAAAATTAACGGTTTTATTGACGTAAATACTCGAATGGAATCCTTTCGGAACATTAGAAATTTAAAAAACAAAAAGTTTAGAACTATTACTATAAATTGGGAATTTTCCTGTAAGTGTAAGTCAACCCAACCATATTTCAGCATCGGGTGCATCTGAAACATTTGTATGCTTCCATCCGTACGTCGAGTAAGTTACAGTCTGACAGTTTTCAGATAAAGTTTTGATTTCTGGTCGTTCGTTCGTTGCAGACCATTTCAATGAATATTTCTGTTATCGGAAACTTAACAATCGTAGTATAATTCGTGAGTATTTTTGGCTACGAAAATTAACGGTAACGGCTTAAAACTCATACTTTCATTTGTACAACGATAATTTGTGTAGTATAGTGTGATTCCAAAGTCTAAACCCACTCCCTATTAAATTCAATTTCATGCAACTTTTCCCACGGAGGCTTGATGAAGAATCGCCAAAAAAATTTTGGGGCAGGTGAATGCCACTGATGTGTTTAAAATTAAAAACAAACATATTCAGAAAAAATAAAAGATAACGATTAAGATTAGGCCTAAACCTTTTTTTTCTTCCTGATTTTGAATTTGAAAAGTGCTCATTCTCGAGGTCGGCGACGACGTAACCGTGTACAGGCTCAGTACGGTTTTGCTAAGTTGGACGCGAAACTTTATCATTACAGTCAATGGGATATTTTTTTTGATGAATACTTGTGTCGCCTCAGCCAGTCATCGAGAATTAATGGTACTCATACATGTATATGTTGGAAACTATTATCTAATACAGTAGCACAGTGTGTAGCACACAACATTTTTTAAGAAAAATTAATTCTGTCCAATATTTGTTGAAAAATGACAAAAAATAGGTTTTTCTCCCATTGACTGTAATGATAACTGATTGCTTGTTTTCCCCTTTGACTGAAGTTTGAGATTGTCAAAAAAGCATTCTTACGTTGCCCTCCACCACAACATTCCTGGATGTCCGACCTCGAGAATAGGACTATATATATTGTTTCTAAACATGATTCCTGAATAGCAATTGCTGTCACTATTCAATCGATAGTTTTGAAGTATTAAACTCTTCGACATCCAAAACCTGTCCAGTCTAGCTTCAAAACAGTTGAGGACATTATTTTGATGAGCAAAAAAATAAATAATAAAAAGCTAACGTAGGTTCTCTCATTGACTGAAATGATAATAAACCTTATGATACTGTAATAAGCCTTCACAGGTTAAGAATTCTACAACAATACAGCCAGGAAATAATCAATGTGCTTGTTTGCGTGGTAACTTGTAAAATACCACATGATCTCAAGAATGATGTTTGAATGGGAAGATATATATAAATATGTATGATCGCACTCGGAGATGGATTTTAGAGCAATGTAGCTATTGTTGCCTCTGCTTTAACAATTTTTTTTTTTCATTTCTATTTAGAAAGATAACCATTGGTAACATTCTATCAAGACTGTACATACAGTGGTCAAGAAAATGTCACGCTCAGCTAATGGTATTCTTCAGAAAGTCAGGCAGCTGCATAGTCTAATGCATGAATCATCAAATTCAGGATTTGATCGTTTGCTTAAAAAGGTGAAGTCTTTATTTAGAATGTTGATTCATTGTGATTAGGCCTAGATGCATCCTCAGTGCAGTTTAGTAGAAGCCAAAGTGAAATCTTTTTTCTTTAAATGATGCAAAGAGGAAGAGTTTCCCACCTGTTATTATCTTTTTAAGTGTTGATTTCATAGGAATTGGGGTTATCAGCATTTATCCCAGCATGTTTTTGTGTTGGGTGGGGACTGGCAGGGCTGCTTTAAAGGGTGGTAGGCCTAGTACAGTAAAAAAATCCATTTTTTTATACAAAATTTCCAAAATGTTGCAAATAACATTTTTGGATACTTCAATGTGTCGTCTGTTATATGTTCCCACAATTGTTTTTTTCATTTACTCTATTATTAGTGCCCCAGTAGTTAAGGCTCTAAAATAATTATGATTAAATGTCCAATTTATTTACCTGCCATTACCATGGCAACATACAATTTTTCTTGTTTTATGCAAAGAAAACCACATATTTTCAAGTGTTTCTTTGATTATCTAAATACCTGAGTGTTTGCACATGGTTTCAAGAACATGTGACTACCCACCTGACACCAGGTAGGGCTACAGCACTTACAGAGGCTAAATCCCAAATTCAATGGGTCAAATCCGACAGCCCAATGTTGATAACGAACAGACAAAATCTATAAGCGACCAACTGTCCATGTGGGTTGTCACTTTAGCAGTTTAGGAACACCTATCGGCCCAGCGGTCATCTATTTAATTCCTTCTACTATTTTAACGTGTTTAATTTAGTACATAATATATTAAGAATAAAAACTATTGGATGGATTTGAGCAACAAATGAATGTATGGCCAGATTTCAAATTTAAAAAATCTTAAAAAATATCCCCATAGAGTTACGCATCAACTTTGTCCAAAAAAGAAAACTTATTTTAAACCGCCCAAATAGGTTGCTACTTTCGGCAACCCTCACAGGCCAAGAGCCATGTATGTAACCCTTCCCCTATTTTAGCTTATTGTACTATTTACATATAATGTAACAAAATAATGAAAATATTGGATGGATTTGAGAAATAAATGAATTTTTAGCCAACATTATGATAAAAAAAATGGGAAAATATCCCCATAGAGTTGCACATCAACTTTGTCCAAAAAAAAAAAAAAACACTTAATTCAAACCGCCTAAATAGGTTGCTTCTTTCGAGAACCCTAGTAGGCCAAGGGCCATGTATGTAACCCTCTCCTCTATTTTAACATATTGTACTATTTACATATAATGTAATAGAATATTGGATGGATTTGAGAAGTAAATGAATTTATGGCCAATTTTATGATCCAAAAATCTGACAAATGTCCTCATTGAGTTACGCATCAACTTTGAGAAGGAGAAAGAAAAGACATTTTGCTGGGAACAGGTTTGTGAAGAACACTGACAATAACATAGAGAGAGAAACAGAAGTGGAGTCAAGTGTTAGTTCTACACCAAGCACTAGTTCTAAAGGAATTGATAATGCTAACAATGTAGATACCAGAGAAAAAATTAATTTGTGGAAACCTGATGAAACTAATCCAGAAGGAAAGCAGTTAGGGTTTAGACTATTTGACATGTATTTGTTGACTGAAAAATTCATGCGGTATGCAGCTTATCCTACTTGTTCAAATTGAAATTGGAAGACAATTTTCAAAATAGAATGGGATGTGCACACCAGTTTTCCCTTGTATGTGATAACTGTGGAGTTACTAAACAATGTTTTTCTTCAAAACGATCAGAGATAGAAAGAAAGGGTCAGTCCTTATTTGAAGTAAACACACACATGGTTATGGCACTTCGAGAAATTGGACGTGGTCAATCAGCGGCTGAAAAGTTTTGCATAATCATGAACATGCATCCCCCAATGAACAAACCCCTTTTAACTCTCAAGCATCATAAGTTTCATGGTCATGAACATGCCTCCCCCTATGAACAAAGCCTCTTTAACTCTCAAGCATCGTAAGTTGTATGATCATGAACATGCCTCCCCCAATAAACAAAGCCTCTTTAACTCTCAAGCATTGTAAGTTGTATGATCATGAACATGCCTTCCCTAATGAACAAAGCCTCTTTAACTCTCAAGCATCATAAGTTGTATGATCATGAACATGCCTCCCCAGTGAACAAAGCCCCTTTTAACTTTCAAGCATCATAAGTTGTATGATCATGAACATGCCTTCCCCAGTGAACAAAGCCCCTTTTACCTCTCAAGCATCATAAGTTGTATGATCATGAACATGCCTCCCCCAGTGAACAAAGCCCCTTTTAACTTTCAAGCATCGTAAGTTGTATGATCATGAACATGCCTCCCTTAGTGAACAAAGCCCCTTTTAACTCTCAAGCATCATATGTTGTATGATTATGAAGATGCCTCCCCCAGTAAACAAAGCCCCTTTTAATTCTCAAGAATCAATCTCCACAACCAAATCAAAGACCAACTCTCAAATTACACCTCCATCTATACAGATGGGTCCAAGGAGGGCAACAAGACAGCTGCTGCTGCGGTCATCCAAGACATCACCCTTAGTAGCAGGATTCCCAACTACTTGTCCATCTTCTCAGCCAAGGCTAAGGCCATTCTCCTCGCCCTCAACTTTATTGAGTACTCTCCTCTCAGCCACTTTGCCATTTTCTCCGACTCAAAGGCTGTTCTTACTTCTTTACTTAATCTTAAATGGGATAACCTCACTTGCCACCTCCTCCTCCGGAAACTCTTTTCTCCCACCCTCTGCAGGAAAAGGGTTCTTTTCTTCTGGATACCCAGCCATGTAGGCATCCCTGGCAATGACAGGGCTGATGCAGCCGCTAAGCTTGCCCTCAACCTACTCTCTACTCCTTTCCCCAAAACCCTCTCTGACATCAAACCGCTTATCGCTTCCCTTGTTCGTGACTGCTGGCAAACCTTATGGAACTCCCAAATTGATAACAAACTCTACGTCATCCAGCCCACAATCGTGATCAAATCCACCATCAACAACCTCTCTCGTAACGACAATGTTCATATTACCTGTCTTAGAATTGGTCACACCCACCTCACTCACTCCCACCTCCTTATTGGTTCCCCCCAACCCCTCTGTAACAATTGCCACTGCATCCTCATTATCCATCACGTTCTCCTTGCTTGCCCCCTGTACAACCTTCCAAGAGCTTCCCTCGCTCCCCACAACTCAATTGCTGAGTTCTTTCAAAAAAATCCTCCAGATAAAATTATCTCCTTCCTTCATCATGCTTCCCTCTACAACCATATTTAATTCTCCTCTTCCAACCCCTCCCTACTTTGTTTTGTTTCACCCATGCACCTCCTCTCTCGATCACAGCTTTCTGACTTTTGTTCTTGAATTTCTCTCATTCTCTCCCTGTTTTCTTTTCTTCCTACCTCCAAAATGATCTGACCTCTCAAGCACAATTTGACCCTCGTTGTCGTGGTGCTGTTAAGATCTCATCAAACAAACAAACAAACAAGAATCATAAGTTGCAAGATCATGAACATGCCTCCCCAATGAACAAAGCCTCTTTAACTCTCAAGCATCATAAGTTGTATGATCATGAACATGCCTCCCCCAATAAACAAAGCCCCTTTTAGCTCTCAAGCATCATAAGTTGTATGATCATGAACATTCCTTCCCCATTGAATAAAGCCCCTTTTATCTCTCAAGCATCATTATTTGCTGATGCACTCATTTCTAATGTCATTAAATCTAGTGCCAAGGATGTTAAATCAAAGGAACTTGCTGTATCTGTTGACGGTACATGGCACCGGACGGGCCACAATTCCCAGCATGTGGTGGTTACTGTGATTGATATCGGTACAAAAAAGGTTTTGAACACTGAAGTGTTGTTTAAGGTGTGCAAAGAGTGTAAAACTTGAGAAGCAAAAGACAGAGAATTGCAAGCCTATGCCAAATGAAAAGCCGACCATAGATGTCCAATAAACTTTGATGGGTCAGCAAATGCAATGGAGACAGAAGGGGCTTAGAGAATTTTAAACATTCGGAACAAGAATGTGGCCTTCTGTATACAACATTTATAGGTAATGGGGACTCTAGTGCATATAATGCAGTAGCAAGTGAAAGGCCATATGGTGACATCCCTGTCATTAAGAAGGAATGTGTAGGCCACATTCAAAAGAGTAGGAACGAGACTGATTATAAAGATTAAACTAGGAAGGACAAAGCTATCTGATGGAAAAACGATAGGACGACGAAACAGACTGACAAACAAAAAAATTGATACCTTGCAGAATTATCATGTCCTAGGAATAAGAGGCAATAAAGGCAACATGTAAGCCACAAAAAAAGACATCATAGCAGGACTTTATCGTGTTGTATCCACAGATGATGCTCCACAGCATGACATGTGCCCTTATGGTGCAGAGAGCTGGTGTGGATTCCAGATGGACAGGCACAACAAGACATCAAAATTTAAGCATAAACATGACTTACCAAAAGTTGTTCTTGAGAAAATCAAGCCAGTTTATAAAGATTTGACAGCAGATGATTTGCTGAATAAATGCATTGCTTAAAATGCAAATGAGAGCTTAAATGAACTCATTTGGCAGCGAGCTCCGAAAGAGGTTTTTGTAGGAACGAAATCTGTTGAGCTTGCTGTGGCAGGAGCTGTTTGTGCCTTTATAATGAGGGCAGCAAAAGAAATCCTAGCATACTGGATAGACTTGGAATTGCATCTGGGCATTTCACCTCAGCAATAGTTAGTAAAAGGGACAAACAGATGGTCAAAAAGACAAAGAAGAACCAATCAGAAAAGTTTAAAGAAAAGACGGAAACGGCTTAGAGTTACAAAAAAGAGGTTTACACGAAGAGAGAGAAGGTGAAATTTAGGGTGCTGAAAGTTTGAAAATGAAGGAAATTGTAAGAACAGCATGTATAGACAATAATAATGTATATTTTGATGTTATGTGGTGTGTGAGATATATTGTATCTTTACATGATACCACATTTTATTTCATTGCATAGATCTTTTCAAGAGCTTTAAAATGAGTTATTACTGCATGTATGGAGTGCTGCAATCTGAATATGTATTGGTTTAAATATTTACTATATGCACATAATTGATCAGGTGTTAATTTGCATAATCATTGTTAATAGTTTAAAACGTGTAACTTCTCAGACAGTATCCATACAAAAAAGTTTGATTGGATCAGATAATTGCAGTATTGAAATAAGTTTCTCAAGCTGTATTACCATACAAGTAAACTATCTTCCTGAATATGGATTAAAGTATAGTTTTCTTTGACTGTGGTGCAATATCTTGCTTGTATGAAAGGACTGGTGACATGTAAAAGCAGGTGTGATTTAAACTGATGTTTAACACTCACTGAATACTTAGTGGCCCCTATTTCTCCAAAATGATAATTGGAAAAGTGTGAAAATCACGCTATTTTTAAGTTCAGAATAATCGCTTTCTGTGGCGTCCGCAAATTTATTTAAATATTTGACGTTTCAAGTTGTAGATCCCCCGCAGAACTGCCTGTGCAATTGCATACAAACTAATTACAGACCTAAAATGTTGTCAGAATTTTTTTTGGAAAGTTCATTCTCTGATACCTCAGATACAGAAGATTCCTTTTGATAACTTGACGGAGACATTATAGACCCTCATAGTATACCTGAAGATGCAGTCCAACCATAAATGTTTGGAATATGATGAGGGAAGTTAGCCACTGAGCCGGCTGAACGCGAAGTTCTGGACTTAGACCTATACGTACATGTATCACAACATACCCTTTGCGAATGCCTTCACAACACTGCAGATTTCAACAACTTACAAATACATTTTGGAAATAATTAGTGCCTCTCAGTCTCATCTGGTACATGCACTGATTCATACAATTCTCCCCTGCTCGTCTAAGCTATACCACCATGCGATCTATTTCCTAAAAATCACAAAAAGAAAGCTAAAAGTTTAGTAGCCGATAAATACACACACTACCTACACACATTGTATGTGTATAGGCCTACCATACGTAGCGATCAGTAATATCACTGTCCAACTTCACACGTCACAAAATTTGAATAATGCAAATTAGAATAGGAAGTTAAAAGCCGTTTTTATGAGCTGCAAAAAAGGGATTTTCTAAGATTGTAAAAGACAGACATTTTTCGAATTACATATATATTAGAAAGTTGTTCCAAGTTAAAATATACTTCAGTTGATACCAAAATTGCTACATGTCACCAGTCCTTTAACTTTCTTAATACAAAATTGCATTGACTGAGAAAAGCTTTTGCTTCAAATTTATTGCAGAAAATCCTAACAATATTCAGCTCATGCAAAATTTGTTTCATTCTTGAGTTTTTTTAAACCATTTATTTATTATAAATAACCATTATTAAATGTTAATATCTGTTAAATGTTTCTGATGTTTGTTTAATATACACAGTACAAGGGCCAATAATTGATTATGAAATTCCTCAGGGTTTTTATTTAACATTTGAGCTGTTTAATAACCTGTTCATTTTTGAGAAATCAAGAAGAATATTTATTACATGCAAAGTTCTGTATTTTGAGCTACTCCAGTTGGACAGGTAGAGATTTTATTTACATTTGAAAGAGATTCTGAACAGAATAATCTTTAAATTAATCTCAACGCATCTGCAGTTCTGAGTTATAAGTAATCCCCTCCATCTCCATTTCTGATATTTTCAAGAACAATCCTACCTCCAACTTCATCACCTTTCTCCTCAACAGCAATTTATTCCATCTGATCTAAACCTCCCTTTCATTCGTTTCTCTGCCTTACCTTTCTCATCTCCCTTTAATTATTTTAAATTCTTTCCTTTATTCACCTTTTCTCCTCCCTTTTCTCTATCCCACCTCTGTTTCCTATCTGTCTTAACTCAAGCACCTTAATTTTTATCACCCTTTTGGCACATTTGACTATGACTGTTGCGGTGCCATTATTCATCAACAAACCATACTTTTATTACCTTAATTTCTTTCCCTTACCCACCTTCTCTCCTCCCTTCCCTATATCCCTCCTCTCTGTCCTAACTGGAGCACCTTAGTTTTTAATACCCTCTTGGCACATTTGACTCTTGGCACATTTGACTCTTGGCACATTTGACTCTTGACTGTTGGGGTGCCGTTAAACATCAACAAACCAAAACTGACCATACAGTACATGTAGGTAATCTTGAGTTTGAATCTAAATTTGTATAATGGATGCAGTGGTTGTGCTGTATGAAAGAGAGGACAACCCAATTATAACTTTTCAATGTAATTCTTAAGTTAACATAAGGAAATTCATGGGTTTTCTTGTTTTTATGTCACAAAATTCTGACAATTTGCATAATTTATTATAATAAGTCCTCAAAATTTAAAATGCTGTAATACGGTAAATTTTAACCGATTTTTATGAAACTCTGTGCTGTTTTCATGGTTTATATCATATTTACTTCCAGTTAAGCTGCATCTCCAAAGATCTTTTAGTAAAACTGGTATTGGATTTGTAACTTTCTTGATTTTTCATCCAGGCATCCCCTATTCTTGCAACAGAGAATCAGATAGTGTACGAGTTCAAGGTTGAGAAGGGGGATGTTAATGTAGGCGATAACCTACATGGAGGTATGACAGCTTCTCTGGTGGACTATCTCACAACAATCACCAACATGGCAATTGGGAACGGTATCCCAGGTGTCAGCGTGGATTTGTCTATACAGTAAGTTTTGGTTGGTTTGGTTGTTTACCTTCAGACCTTATCTAGGTTCCCCACAACAAATTGTGCATTTTTCGGCCCTTTTTTTTTGCAGGAATTTCCTCACTTCAATTATTTTTGAATGGGAATTTAATAATAATTATGGGCAGAAATCCTGCAACCCAGCACCTTCATGTGAACACTGAATTAGGGGTCAGTGATGTTGTTGTCCCTACAAGGTATTGTACATTATCACACATTTACATTAATATTTATAAGGCATATTAAAAGGTGTGTGTCCAGTGATTTTCTGTGTCCCCAACAAGGTATTTTAAGTCATGACACATTTACGTTCATGTTTATAAGGTTTATATAAAGGTTGTGTCCAAAGCCGCTGACATATACACATACTGAAATTATAAATTCAGTCAAATTCTCGTTTGCCAGCATTATATGTGGCATAAAAAGAACATCCTTTTAACTATACATCAAATTAAAATGAAGATCATTTCAATTATACATATAATTCAAATATGTTTGTATTCTTTATTACAAAAAAAAGATACCTGAACTCTAGGTCTCTTCTCTCCTCACCCACCTCAATCTCGGATCTCTTCAAAAACAATCCTTCCTCCAACATTATCAACTTCCTCCGCAACAACAACCTTTTCCACCATATCTAATCTTCCTTTCTCTTCCCTTCTACACCTAACCTTACACACCCCTTTCATTTCATCTTAATTTTTCTCCCGAATTCTCCCTATTTTCCCCCTTTTTCTCCCTCTCAATCCTCCATCTACTCTCTACCCTTACTCTTACACCTTGAATTTTTTATCACCCTCTTGGCACATTTGACTCTGACTGTCGCGGTGCCGTTAAACATCAACAAACCAAACTATCTTTTTATTACCCTAACTTCTTTCCCTTACCCACCTTCTCTCCTCCCTTCCCTCTATCCCTCCTCTCTGTCCTAACTCAAGCACTTCAGTTTTTAACACTCTCTTGGCACATTTGACTCTGACTGTCGCGGTGCCGTTAAACATCAACAAACCAAACCATCCTTGTATTACCTTACCTTCTTTCCCTTACCCACCTTCTCTCCTCCCTTCCCTCTATCCCTCCTCTCTGTCCTAACTCAAGCACTTCAGTTTTTAACACACTCTTGGCACATTTGACTGACTGTCGCGGTGCTGTTAAACATCAACAAACCAAACCATCCTTGTATTACCTTAACTTCTTTTCCTTACCCACCTTTTTTCCTCCCTTCCCTCTATCCCTCCTCTCTATCCTAACTCAAGCACTTCAGTTTTTAACACCCTCTTGGTACATTTGACTTTGACTGTCGTGGTGCCGTTAAACATCAACAAACCAAACCATCCTTGTATTACCTTACCTTCTTTCCCTTACCTACCTTCTCTCCTCCCTTCCCTCTATCCCTTCTCTCTGTCCTAACTCAAGCACCTCAGTTTTTAACACCCTCTTTGTACATTTGACTTTGACTGTCGCGGTGCCGTTTAACAGCAACAAATCAAACCATCCTTTTATTACCTTAATTTCTTTCCTTTACCCACCTTCTCCCCTTCCTTCCCTCTAACCCTTCTCTCTTTCCTCTCTGTCCTAACTCAAGCACCTTAGTTTTTAACACCCTCTGGTACATTTGACTTTGACTGTCGCAGTGCCATTAAATATCAACAAACCAAACCATCCTTGTATTACCTTAATTTCTTTCCCTTACCCACCTTCTCTCCTCCCTTCCCTCTATCCCTCCTCCCTTTCCTCTCTGTTTTAACTCAAGCACCTTAGTTTTTAACACCCTCTGGTACATTTGACTTTGACTGTCGCAGTGCCATTAAATATCAACAAACCAAACCATCCTTGTATTACCTTAATTTCTTTCCCTTACCCACCTTTTCTCCTCCCTTCCCTCTATCCCTCCTCCCTTTCCTCTCTGTTTTAACTCAAGCACCTTAGTTTTTAACACCCTCTTGGTACATTTGACTTTGACTGTCGCAGTGCCATTAAACATCAACAAACCAAACCAACCCCAAAAAAGAATGGTTTGAAGCTTTGGCGAGCTGCCCATGCTGCTATGGGAGTGCCAGCAGTTAGTATCTTCAACATTCACACAGCGTACATCAAGTAGTGAAGAAAGCATTCAAAAATCTTATTCCTTTAAGGAGATATCTAAGTGTAAATTCGGTATCATTTGTGTAGAAACGACTGAAAGTAGACTAGTTGTGATGTTATAGCCTCAGATTCTGTAGTTATGTATTCTATCATAATTTGTCCTGCAGTTTTGTGAAATTAATGGGATATGTCAAAAAAAGTAGTGAAACTGAAGCTAGGAAGGATATTTATAATATACCTCCTGAAAAAAGTTTAAGGAAAATAATTTAATTAGTGAAAATATTAAATAATTTTTTTTAAATACATTAATAATTGTTAACATGTAAGGATAAAGATGTCAACTTTCAATAGTAGACTTACTGTACTACACCAGTCTTTCTACACAGATTAGACAGAACTTCAAACTTGAATATCTTCTTAACGGAATCAGATTTTTTCATGCTTTTCTTGCCATTTTGTTTCTTTTGAAGCCCTCTTTCATAGAAGATGGACATGCTTGACCACCGAACTAATCCTTTATAAAGTCCAAGCGTGTTCATTTTACATATTATCTCTCTCTCTCTCTCTCTAGGTGCCGAGTCTGGAACAGACATTGGCAATCATGGCTCTCCAGTCATTTCTGTTTAGAGCTAAATGCATAAACTTATTCTTACTTAGGCTGTTGTTGGTTGCCTAGTTGTTTAATTAAGCTTTGGACATATTTAACTCGCTGCCTTCCTTTGCTTCTTTTGCCCTCAATTTTCCCACATACTGCAAGCTGTTTCAACCCACCCTTCTGATAAACATGCCCAAAATTGAGTAGGGACCTATCCATGCCTGAAGCTATCAGGATATCATCATTTGTTTTCCTTTCTGTTTAAGATATTTTCAACATTCTCCCAATGAAGCACATTTCCATAGCCTCTAATCTTTTCTTGATGTCACTGGTAATTGTCCAGCATTCACAGCCATAGAGAAGAGTAGACCATACATATGCCTTCAAGACCACGGACTTTCGTGTCCATTCCAATATTTCTATTCTTCAGAATTTCATTTATTTTTGTAAACATGACTTGTCCTTCTCCTTAAAAATTTGTTCCAGCAAATCATAACCACAAACTTACTGTAGCAAATAGTGAGACCACTTTATCTTAATTAAAATAAGCACTCAATAAGGACTTCATCCATAGCTAATATGATACTCAGCACCAATTTCCACAACAACTAAGGTTTTCAGAATAAAGAAAATAAAGAGGAAAAATCAGACCTGACCTGGTTATTTTTAGGTCGGGTCTGACTGTTTGAATCTTTAAGGAGAAGAACAACTAATGATCATGTCTTTGACAATTGCGATGCGTTTTTTAAGTTCGTTAATGCACCGACTATCTGATGTTAGTGTGTAGCCCAAGTACTTAGACTGTTGTACTTGTAACTACTTAATGGGTGTATGGCTTTTTTTAAACCACCATACATTCTGTTTTCTTTACATTTAGAGACAGCGCTCTCTTTTAACTTTCCTTCACATCTTTATCCAGAAGAGACGGCAGTTTTTCTTCTGACTCTTCTATAAGTACTGTGTCATCTGCATAGCGTAGGTCATTCATATTATAGCCTCCAACTTTCAGCCCCTCAAGACTGTCGATGTTACAAAGTATTGTTTTACTGTAAATGTTGAAAAGATCTGGTGACAAAACACACCCCTGCCTATCTCTTCTTGGATTACCTTAAATTCACTGTAATCTCCTTCCAGTCTTATTGCTGCTTCCTGGTCCCAGTATAGGTTTCTTTATAACTCTTAGGTCTTTTCTGTCAATGATTCAAATAACTAAGTATTTCAAAGAGATCTTCATGTTTGACTTTGTCAAAGGCTCTGGAGTAATCAATGAAACATGAATATAAATCTTTCTGTACTTCTATGCACCTTTCCATGATCATTGATAGTGTAAATTTGCATTCCTTGCATTGTCTACAACAAAACTAAATTGTGTTTCTGAAATTTCTGGCCGAAAACTATTTCTCATCCTGGACATTAGAACACGAAGCAAGACCTCGGTGATATGGCTCATCAAGCTAATGGTCCTGTGTAGTTCGCATTCTGTTGCACCTGGTTTCTTGGGTACGGTTATAAAGATAGATTTGCTCATATCTGGTGGTATCTCTCCTGTATCATATATCATATTTAAAAGCCTAGTTATAGTTTCAATGCCAACATCATCAAGAGCCACAAAACTTCAATTGGCATTTTGTCAGGTCCTGATGCTTTGCCATGTTTCATGTTACTGATGGCTCTTTGCACTTCCTCCTTTTATAGTATTGGTGGGCCTTCCATGTTCTTTTGTATGATAGGTTTTCTCCTCTGTTATCTTCAAAGAGTTCTTCGATGTATTCTGACCAGCGGTATAGGATGTCCTCTTTGTCCATGAGGATGGTACCACCTTTTGATTTAATGCAACCTGTCTGTGTACAGGTATGTTTTTCTGATAGTTCTCTGACTTTTTCATTCATGTATTCACTGTTTGAGCAATTTCTTTGCACTGTTGATTGATCCAGGTTTCTTTGGCTTCATTGCATTTTTTCTGTACTACTCTGTTTATTTCATGATATCTTTCATCATCATCCTTTGCTAACCGTCTTGTTTCCATTAAGTCCAGGATTTCTTGGGCCATCCACTTTTTGTGATCCTTATTTGCCTGTTTTGGAATCTGTTTACTGATTGCTTTTGTTCTAAATCTTTTTTTTGTTGTCACATTTCATCAGCCTCAGTGAGGCTTTCCAGAACTTGGAATTTGTTCTTCACTGAAACTAAGAATCGCTCTTTTATGTCTGGATCAGTTTTTAACAGGTTGATCTGTAATTTAGGTTCCTTTTAGGTTTCTTAAGTGATCTAAGTTTTACTTGGATTTTACATTTGACAGGAATATGATCACTGTCACAATCAGCACCGGGCATTGACTTAGCTGTTTTGACCGAATTTTGAAACCATTTTTGAATCAGTATGAAATCAATCTGATTTCTGACTCTGTCTCCTGGGCTCTTCCATGTCCAACGTCTTCTTGGTTGGTTTTCGAACCAAGTGTTGGCAATTATGAAGTCATGTTCTCTGCACCATTCAACTAGTCTTTCTCCACAGTCATTTATTTCTCCTAGTCCGAATGGTCCGACAATATCTTCCACTTTGCAGTTTCCAACTTTGGCATTGAAATCGCCCATCACAATCTTTATATCCTGTGATTTGAGTTGTTGTTTGGCCTTTTCTACTTCTTCATAGAATTGTTCTATTTCTGTTGTTCCATATTCAGCTGTTGGCGCATATACCTGAATAATATAGAGGGCATCAAAAAGAAAAAAGCTGGTGAAGTATTGACTGGTTTTAGACAACACGTGATACTATTATCTCATATTTGTCCAATTTGTCTTTCTGGCACATTCTAACCATCACTGCCCTGAAGCAATTAAACCTCACCATCCAAGCTATTCACGCCAGGTTCCATTAAATTTGGAAGTATTGGAAACAATAGAAACAATTACTGATATTTGTTCACCTATTAGAACTATCCCTATGACTAATACAATAGCTTTTGGACTATGGATTGCACCTATATATGTTTGATTAGGGTCATGTTATATTGTTATGATTTGCAGGTACACTTTATCTTTAGACAACTTATTCTTAGATTTTTTGTTGACTGAAAGCAAAGGTAATGATTTGCAGGTACACTTTATCTTTATACAACTTAATCTTAGATTTTTTGTTGACTGAAAGCAAAGGTAAGGGTTCGGTGCTAGCCTGATAGTTAGAACCATTGTGCAGTAATGGCACTGTGGATTATGGTGGCAATTTCATTTTTTGAAGTTTCTGATTTTGCATATTACAGTGCATGCTAACTCTTATAATGTAGTAGTACTTATGTGTCTGATAGCTCAGTGGAAAAATAATGTGCAAAAAAATCTATAGATTTTGTGAAAGCTTATTCATTGACAGATTATATCTAGTGTGAATTTGACATTTTATAGTAGTTTGTGAGACTTGTAATTTTGAAGGGTTCAGAAAGTTGAAAACATGAATGATGTTGTTTGTTTTAGTTTATTCAAGTTTACGGGTAAATATTGCCAGCATTGTTATGTCAAATCCGTATTCAAGTATGAAGGTCCATCAAGCCATGAAGGCCCATCAAGCCATGAAGGCCCATCAATCCATGAAGGCCCATCAAGCCATGAAGGCCCATTAAACCATGAAGGCCCATCAAGCCATTAAGGCCCATCAAGCCATGAAGGCCCATCAAGCCACGAAGGCCCATCAAGCCATAAAGGCCCATCAAGCCATAAAGGCCCATCCAGCCATGAAGGCCCATCAAACCATGAAGGCCCATCAAGCCATGAAAGCCCATCAAGCCATGAAGGCCCATCAAGTCATGAAAACCCATCAAGCCATGAAGGCCCATCAAGCCATGAAGGCCCATCAGGCCATGAAGGCCCATCAAGCCATGAAGGCCCATCAGGCCATAAAGGCCCATCAAGCCATGAAGGCCCATCAAGCCGATGCTTTACTCTGGTTTCCTTGGTGTAAGCAGATGCAAGCACGTGACTCCCTCTGGCAGGATGCCAGTCCATTGCAGGTCAGCTCCCCGCAGTGCTGGTGTTTCATTTACAGCTGTGTGGACTTGAGCATGTAGGGTAAAGTGTCTTGCTCAAGGACACAATGCAGTGCTCGGGATGGGAGTGGAACCTGGTATTTTTGGCATAGGAACAAAACTCCTTGACCACTGAGCCACTCACTACACCTCATTTGCTAGCATTGCTTTCAACAAAATGCTAACAGTTGGTGGGAAGTTTTTTAAAGGATTAGTTTTTAATAGATGAAAAATTAAATAATATCACACTGTTTTTACTTGGGCTTCCCAAATGTTGATCCTGAATATTACCATGACGCCTCTTGCTGCTCTCTTGGCCATTACACTCAGTTTCATTCTAAATAAGTCTCATTTGGCTGGAATGACTGAAATCAGAGATTTTCTGGCTTTAAAACCATCGGATACATCAGGAAAGTACTAGTAAGGTACCTATAATTTACTACCTGAAGAAACAAATTATGTCAAATTTAGGCAGATCAGTTTTCTCATTTTGAACACTTTTAGCTTTTTGCGTTATTGACTGATCCAGTGTTTGATCAGTTTTAATTTATGCAAAATTTGTGATGTATGACAGACTGAGAAGACAGCTCAAAATCTTCTGTGTAATTCTTTAATAAACTTTTGCCTAGAATCTATTCCTGCTTGAATGTTATGTGGGGCATGGCAAGAGGCTCAAAGACTTTTGGTCAGAAATGTTTTGCACTGCTTCAAAGAATTATGACAGACATTGAATGAATAAAAAAAAGATTAACAAAAGAAAATACCAAGGTCAAAATTTCATTAAGAATTTTTGGCCCTTAGACCCCTCCAACTCGACACCCTCGATTTTATGAAAATCAGGGGTAATTCACACAATTCAATCCGAGAGACTTCACAATTCATTAACTAGCAACCAGCTATTGTTACACCATACACAACACGGGGTAATCTATACCTTCTTAACTGACAGCATCTTCATAGTCTATTCACGGTTCACTTGTTAGCAACCAGCCATTGTTACACTGTACACAATAGGTCATTTATCTTGGACTCAAGCCACATTCCTGCTTTGCAGTGAAGCAAATAAGATTAGTCCTTGGCTAAGCCTAAATATAAATATACATTATATGCTTGGGAGGACTTTGTGCAAAACTCATAAATGATTGATGGATTGTTCCTTGTAAGGATGGTTATTTTATCATGTGAATAAAATATGCAAATTGATGCTTGACATTCAAAAACGCTGTAAAGTGGTCTGTGTTTAACCAATTTTGATGGAAGTTTTTGGTACCATGGAGGCATTTAATATATAATAAAGCAATTCAGCTCATGTTGCCAGCCATATACCTTTTAAGGTAGACTCTATGAACCAGTGACTTTCATACAAATTTGGTACAATTGTAAAATTCAATATCTATTTATTCCAGATACCTCAAGGCAGCAAGATTGGGTGACACCATCAAAATTGAAACCGAAGTGGCTAAAAGTGGAAAATCTCTGGCTTTTCTTAGCGCTAAAATACGAAATGAGAAGGGAGATCTGGTTGCCATCGGAAACCATATCAAGTTTGTTGGACAGTGATTTCTTTGGAATGCAAGATTTGCTGATGAATGAAGAAACTGTGCAGTTGATGGTTTAACCAGCTGATGTATGTGCAGCTGTGTGTTACAAGGCCCAGGAAATGCCTCATTAATGTTTGATGTTCATAGTTTGGATAGAATTTTATCAGAAATGTCCAGAATCTTAAAGATCTACGGACAGGTAGCAAAACCATGAACTGAATTGGAAGAAAATATACCACAAACCATGAAATTACCAAAATGTTTCATCAAAATTAATTACAGCATTTTCAATTTTAGGGCCCTATTATGCCAAATTATGCAGATATCTAATATGAATTCGTGACATCACAACTTGGAGAGACACCTATGATTTCAACCTCCACCAATGAAAGCATTTGAGTATGACAAAGAGGTTTTGAATCTCCATCACACCTCAAAATTTAGCGGAACAAAACCATCGATGATTTTCAAAAGACTGAAAAAGCTACTTCAATATTTACTTCGTTTTAAAATATTTTTTAAGTCCTAACAAATTTTCTACCTCACATTTCCACTTTCTTAATGCTCCTAATGTTTTTGTACTGAAAGATTAGTTAAGCCACAATGTCTCAGGGAAAAATGCAATAAGATAAATAAAGACATGTGAGGATGTGATGTCACAATTGATGATTGTCTGATTTCAGACGTTTCTACAGAAATGACCATTGGAATACTGTACTTAATGTAATAAGCACTCAGGGCACTTACGAAAATAGAAATGCACCACTTGTTAGGCCCAAAGTTTTTCTTAATAAGCGCCCATATTGAGGGCGCATACAGTGTGCTATTCGAACTGCATTGTCCATTTATGTGAACTGGTTCTATACCAGCCACACAATAACCACCACTAAAACATCGCGAGCGTTGGACACTAATAAGCAACGAATGTAACAAAATGTGAGGATTTTTAGTCTTCAAATTAATCAAATGAATAATGTTATCAGTCAAAAAATGTTGGGTGGACACTTTTTCAAGCAAGGGCGCATATACATTAAATACAGTTTATCCTTAAAGGAATTAAAAATTTGGAATTATTTTTTCTCTTTTTGTTTATTTTATTGTCCTCTTTCATTTAAGATAGACATTTTATTTAAATAATCACTAAAACAATTTTGTTTTAAATTCTTGGAAATGATGTCCTGACATAAACTCTTTACCAAAATTGGCTCTTTAAAAAAAAGTCTCTTTTTCTCACAAGTTGATGCTCTGTCACATACAAATTTTTTAGGCATCTTTCATTATTTGAATACTTCAGAATATTTTCTTAATTTCTTAGTATTTGGTCCTGTATTTTGGTTCATCGTACACTTTGCCCTATGGAGTAGTATTCACTGCTTCAGGAAAATGTTGCACAAAATGTGAAATGATATCATGGCCAAAATGGTTGGAAGAAAAATGTAAAATTACACAATATGCATGCCAAAAATGTCTTTTGGTAAAATTTAATTTCACCAATGAATAGGGGAGGGGGAGTGGGGAGGAGGAGTTATCCCAATATTATAGACAGCAATTTTAGTTAGACCTTTGTTACTGGTACATATTGATAATCAAAGTGCAATCATTATTGATAAGCTGGTACTTACAAAGATGGCAATAAATACAGTTTAATTAATTTGGAATTGTGTCGTGATTTTTTTTGATGTCATAAGAAATGTTTCTGTTCTAGTTTAAGGGTGTATGAAGTTGGTTTCTAGTTGTAACTGCCTGGTTCCAGTTTCCTTATTCGTAAATTACTGGTTTGGTTAGGGTTATGGTCCTGACCCCAACTAGGAACCAGTTCCTGGAAATTAGGAACTAGGAACCAACTGCACACACCCCTTGATTAAGCCATTCCAATTAAGTTAATCACAATATTTCAATATTTTGCTAATTACTACCATCAATTATGCACCAACGTTGGAGGGATTTTATCACCAAGGAAGATTAATGTAGGGAAAAAGTTGTCCATGTTTGATTAATTTTCTTAGGAGACATTATATTTTACCTCATTTAGGCCCGTCAGGCTTTGGCGTCGGGATTATGAAAATGCGAGGCCTTCAGGGGTTTCACCCTGTGCTCCCCGAAGCCCGTCTAATTACTATCAAGACCATAGCCTCAACACTAACAACTCTGTGCTACAGCCCTGACCTCGCCTGGACTTGTTCAATGGTCAAACATGACATCCTGCCTGCATGAAACTTGACATAACAATTTTATATCTTGTTCTGTTCAGAATATATCAAGTTTTGGAGGATTTTTTCTATACCTTTCTACCCTGAATAATAAAAAAATAAATACTATGATATTTTGTTCAATTTTGCTCATGTGTAGCCAGGGAAGTCATGCAGGTCGTTTAAACAGCCCCCTCCCCACCTCCTTCCATGGCTCCCCAAAGGTAAAAGAGAGAAGAAATTGTGCTAAAGGTCCAGATTTTGTGGCAGTGTCTTATTATCCGTTTCAGTAAATTTTATCCTCTAAGCAGTTTAAAGACAAGTATTTAGACACATTTTTGGAGAGAAAAATTTACCCATAAGCATTTTTATTTCATATGATTATTAATACATTTTTTGATTATGTGTTTGTTAGTCTTGCTATTTAAATCATACACACAGTTTAGCTAGAAACTTACAAATGTCAGCTTATTATTTATTTAAAGCAGCTGAAATAATTTCAGATTTGCACACTTTGACCCATTCAGTGAATTGTCTCACTTTTTGTCAATGTTAATTCATTTTGTCAATCTTAATACATTAATTAGACTTTCCCTTTGTTTATTATGTCCTTAGATGCTAATTCTATACATGGCTAAACCATTTGCTAAAAACACAGCTTATTTAATTTCAAAACTGCATTTAAGTCTAAATCAGCAAATTTTACATTAAAACATTTGTCTCACTTTTCCAAATTAGTGTATCTTATGGTTTGTTTGTTTACACTTTAACTATGTCAAATAATTCTTTAACGATGTCATATTATCAATCATTTATTTTGTTTAAGTTGAAAGAGAATATTGTACAGAACAAGAAAATACTTGATAGTGGTAAAGTAACATGTCCAATCATTTATTATGCTTTAAAAATGCTTGATTCTTAAAATTGACCAAAATTTGGCCAATTCTGGTTGTCATGGAAAGGATCATCAACAACTTAGAGGTAAACAGATTTAAGCTAAAAATTAGTAGACTTAAAGAAAATCTTTAAATTACATTTGAAAAGATTAAATATGACAAAAATAAAATTACTTTAAAATGAAACCAGTCAGTTGGTTTTTGCATTGCCATGGGTTGAACTATAACATCATTGATGTCTAGTTTGTGTTTGTTCTACCGCCCTCAATGCGAAAGGCTGGCTGGCCCTGATTCAGTATAACCAAATTGTATGAAAATGACTTGTATAGACTGATAGAAAGTCTATTATAAACGAGTGGCGTCACTCCCTCTACGCCCCGCTATCGTAGCAATGTTTGTTTATGTCTTTGTATTAAAAATGCAATCCATGATTAAAACTGAAAGAAGAAAAAGTCATTATTGCCCATTCTTCCAAACAGCAAGCTTTGATGTTTATAGAACTAATTTCATCTGTACAACTAGTGACAAGCAAATAAGTCATTGCACTTTCAAATGCATTTTGACTGTTAAGGAGAAAAATGGATAAAACGGATCTTTGTGAGAAAATTTAGACAAATTTCCGATTAGAAAGAGCAACACCACAGAAAATCACTCACCGCCACTGGTCACACCTTTAGATTTGTGACGGATAAATGAGGCGAAAACAAGCGACAATGCAGCTTGGATCTATAATTAAAGGAGAAAAAGAAATAAGAATTTGTTAATGGTTTTTGGTACAGGAAAGTAGAGGAGGGGTAGAACAAATGTGTAGAAAGAACAAGAACTTTAAGAGGGGACATGCTTAATAAACAGGCAATGGTTTGGTTCAAATAAAATCCCATAAAGGAAAATTATTTTTCCATCTTGATTCACAATTGTTCTACGTGACCCATAGCTGCAATCTACTTTGACCTCAGCAATTTATTGATCAATTTAAAAGTCATGCCCATCTCCCCCGAAATCAAAATCGGTAAAAAAATGGACCCTTTTAGAGAATTCTGAATTGTCTGGCGTTAGAATAAGATAAGAAAATGTTATTTCAAGTTTGTAACATTCTTCAAGTAAATTTGTGAATTTCCTTTGGCAAGCTTATTGTATTTCAATCCTCCACTGACGTCAGTTGAATGGGAGCAGGTGAATATGGATGGTAAGAGGTTTTGAATCTCCATCAAACCCTTTATTAAAACGTATCAGGAGAAAACAGTGATGATTTTCTGTGACTGAAATTTGGGACAAATTTAAAGGATTTCATTCAAGATTTTGAGCTGTCCTCTCTCTCATACATCACAACAATCCATGTATCAAAGGTTCTTCAAAGTTTAATGAGCGATAACTCAATAAACTAGAGGCGCTCTTGACATAATTCAGTAGATTTATGTTTCAACTTTTGTTCGTTTTATTTATTTCAAGTTTCAAATTTTGATTTTCAATTTAAAGTTCTTGTTTATCACTACTGTTTATTCAAACATTACAATTTTACCTTTTCAAATGTTTTCATTCTGTTTGCAACTTGGTTTTGGAATTCAAATGTACAAGTTCACGTTTAATTTTTCAACTTTTTTTGAGTTGCTTAAGATTTTGTTTCAGTCGAGCAAATGCATCTTGTTTCAAAGAGGACTTCAAAAGAAACAAAATGGTAAAGAAAGCATCAGATTTTGTTATTCCGTTTAGGAAATATTTAAGTTTAAATATATATCAAATTATATTTAATCATATATTCAAGTTTGGTATAGTTTGTGTAGAAACGACTGAAATCAGGCTAGTTGTGATGCCATAGCCTCAAAATTCTCAAAATATCTTCTTTTTTTTAAAATATTTTGTCGTGCGATTCTGTGGCTTAAAAACCGTTGAATATGTCAGGAAAGTAGTCAAACAGAATCTTGTAGAGGTAATTATATTTCCTACACCAGTCATTTCTACACAGATAAGACAAGTTTAAACTTGAATATTTCCTCAACGGAATAAGATTTTGTAATGCTTTCTTCACCATTTTGCTTCTATTAAAGTTTTCTTTCATATAAGATGGACATGCTTGACCACTGAACTAATTCTTTAATATTTCAGTTCAGCTTATAGCTTTGGCGGCGATGACCGCCCATAAATGACTATTTCTGTTCAACAATTAATGTTCATTCTAATGAATGTATAAATACATTAAAGACTCCTGTAACACTACTACGCCCACAAGTTGCAAAAATATAAATTAAAGATAAGCCTATTTATTGAATTTCAGCTTTGTTGCTTCGAACTTTCCTTTTGGTATAGCCTTATGATCTGTTGTAACTTCTAAAACATCGTCTACGACGCAAAACTTTAAAAGAACAAAATATGACAGTAGATACAATCATTTACCGAGGTGAACTTCTTATGCAGTAGCGCGCCAGGGTATTTTGGGGGCATTTTTTTTTCTTTAAAAAATTAGGGGCACAAAAATATGTTGCAGACATGCAGTGCCGAAACTCGAGTTTTAGGCTAGATGGGGAAAATCAAAGTGCTTGATATCTTTATCATTTTATAAGCATAAGTTAGTTGATATGCCAAAAAAAAAGGTAAGTAGTACATTTTTTCTTCTTCTAAAAGCAGTCAGTTTTATAAACACATGTCTGCATATACAGTCCAGCAGCATTCCTATTAATTGTAACATAAATGTTCCTAAAAATGGGAACATTTTGCTACATGGAAGCCGCCATTTTGTAATATTTTCTATGATCCTTTGCTATCTTAACGTTAAAGCCTTATGCAATGTTACATTTTTCAAATTTGAAGAAGCTATGGGGAAAATATCTTTGATAGAGGAAACTTAAAATTATTGAAAATGCCTTCATTACTGTTATGGCTAAAACTTTTCCACTCCCATTCACCACGCCGTTTTCGAAATATTAGAAATAATATACAATAGAGCTAGGCTTTTAGGCGGGAAACAGCCATTTTAAAAATTCAAATATTTTTCAACAAAATGGTTTTTAAAATTTCAATTACATAAATTAGAAACTATAACATTCTATCGCAACATCTAAACAGTATGGCTGCATGACTTCAATATTCTCATGTGTTATAAATGTTCCTATTAATAGGCATGCTTCCGGACAGATGTATGGGGCATTAGAGAAATATTAATTTGTCTGATAGGCCTATACGGTCCAGAAATTCCCCCACTTTTTCACATATTTGTTTTCTTTTTCAAATGAACCTCCAAATATTCCCGGTTGCAAGTCGAAAATGGCAATAGTAAATTCATTTTCAATCAAAAATTGGTGCTAATCAGAAAATTTTCAGAAAATAGTAATTGCCAAATTCTTCCAAAATTTCCTTGTTTCACCAATTTGTTCTTACCTTCAAAAAGGAGGAAAAGGAAAATAGTCTACTTACAACACACCTGCATGTATCTGAATATTGTACCTGCCAATTTATTTTATGATCCCAAGAAGCAATTTAAAGGAGCACTAAACCAAAAATAAGGGCGTATTTTTAGGGGTCCCCAAAAATCGAATGATTATCTAGCACGCAACGGTATAATAATTTTCTGGTTAATATTAATATTCAAGTGACCTTTACCTTCACGTTGTCTGTGAGCCATGGAGGCATAAAATTTATCGATCTGTTGTGGATAATATAGGCCTATCTGAGAAATTTGCAAAAACGAGCGCCCTAAAAAATGTTACTATTTCTAAAGATTTCCTTAAAAATGTATCGGAGAAAAACAAAATATATATTTATACATTTTATTTTTGTTATTGGTGGGGGATTTTGAAACTTCCAGCCCCCCCTCCTTTCCCTCCCTTTAATTTTTTGTATTCCTATGCCTATAAAAAAAGTATCATAATCTTTTGCAAAAGTTTCCAGCACCTCCCCTGCGTCATTGTTCATTGTGTGTGCGCGCACGTGTGGGTGTGTGTGTATGTCTGTGACGCTTTGCTTGTAAACACCATATCTCTGAAACAGTCTATGCCATGTCATATTTGACACATAAATGCATCATGACCCATAGATGGTTCCTGTTGTTTTTAGTATCGATATCGTGCATATTAATGAGTGGGCGGGGCAAAGTATAAAAATCTTCAAATGCTCATTTCTGTTTTGCATCTGGCATGAATAAGGTGTTTGGGTTGGTGTAGATGCTCATCTTATAAATATGTTCAAAATCACTGATATGAAATGTGGGCGGGCACAATGTGGTTTTACTGAAAACAGCTTGCACATCAGTGTCATATCGTAATCATGACCCATAAATGGTCCCTATTGTTTTTAGTATCGAAATCGTACATATTAATGAGTGGGCGGGGCAAAATGTAAAAACTTCAAATGCTCATATTTCGATAACCATATCTGTTTTTGTATCTTCTTTGGCATAAATAAGGTGTTTGGTTGCTGTAGATGCCCATTTTATACAAATCTTCAAAATCACTGATATGAATTGTGGGCGGGGCATAATGTGCTTTTACTAAAAACAGCAATTAAACACGGTATTTCGTGAACCATATATTAGTGGCATGTCAAATTTGTCACATTGAATAATCATGACTCAAAGATGGTCCCTTTTGTTTTTGGTGTCGATATCATACATATTAATAGTGGGTGGAGCTTAATGCAAATATCTTTAACTTTTCAAATCTTTACAAGTGCAAGTGGCATACTTACAGACTTATGTCGTTAGATAGTGTGCACATGCTTATGTTGTTAAAATGTCATATTTGATTAATTTGAATAATTTTGAAATTAAAGAATCTGTATCTAGACGCCACTTACAACCTGTAAATTTCTATTAACTTAATATCTTTTATACTGTTATGAATTACTACCCTTTAAAAACCTAACTTCCTTTGTGTATTGTCTACTATAGCATCATTGTTCTCCCAGTACAAATACTAGATTAATTGATAGATGGGCACAGTGGCAAGACTGCCACCTTTGAGTTGCATTTGAAGTACATTCCTTCTCAATGCTGAACAATCGCAACAGTTGCAAAGGTGGCACGGGTCGGTCATCATTAGTGACTTTGTGTAATTATCTAAAAGATTATAATAAATTAAATACGTTGGTCTAGTGGTCATATCATGACATTGCCAAGATAGATGATATGGTTGAATTCCCAGCGGGTCCTCATTCATCAGTTCTTCTCATGTGGATTATCTCTATATAACCTTAACTGTTGAAGACTGGATATAAAATACCCAATTTATCTATCTACGTTTTAAAACTTAATGTAAAATTTTATCAATTTAAAACACAGATATTTATAGTGTATTAGCACCAATCAATCAAACATTCCTTCCCACAACTAGGGAAGGAGAAAAATTGACATCAAAGAGTCATTTGCACAACCATGGCAACTGGGGCTCAAAGTTGCTATTGTTTTAAAACCTGCTTTATATACTATTCAACATTTGTTCTGTTTAGAGAGGAAGGGGCCATGAAACATGCTGACTTGAAACTCAAATGAGGTCTCACTGGGGCTCTATCTGATTAAGAAAATGAAATTATGCAGATCTCAATATCCTCAGATGTTAATTATAATCATAGAGGTACTGTGGCTCAGTGGTCAAGGAGTCATGCTCGTATTCGAGAGGTACCGAGTTCGATTCCCGTAGTATTGTGTCCTTGAGCAAGACATTTTACTTGCTTCAATTGAGTCCACTCAGCTGTAAAATGAGAACCCGCACTGCTGGGGGAGTTAAGGCGTCCATAATGTACTCTCATCCGCTTGCGCCATGGAAACCGGGGATAAGCACCAGCTCAATGAGCCTAATGGCTCGGATTTAGAAGTTAATTATAATGTCAGCAGTGACGTTTAATAGGAGTCCCTAAAATAGCGTTATTGTTCCACCTGCACTACAACAGCTTCGAAAAATTAGGCATCGGAACCACACAAGCTTTTGGTTTCTGCTTTCTCCACAAAAGTGCGATTTAGTTGACATGACGTGCTGAAATGTATTACGTACAAAGACAAAGGGTATGACGTCATTTCACCTGTCAAGATACATTCTGCTCCTTCACTACTTGTTACATTTCCTAACAAAGTAAATAGTTTGAATTGTTCTTAATAGATAGTGAAGAATCTGTTGGTTGGTATAGGGAATGCACTTTTCTCATCTGACCCTTTAGCAGTATTCGAGCGGAAAATGAGAGCACTACGGCTATGCAACTTACTGCAGCTTTACAAATTGATTGTACCTGGTCTCATGACCCTTCTGGTTATTTTATATTGTACCCTGTATATGAGAACGCTGCAAAAGAACCAGGTAAATTGTATTTACTAACTTACGTAACCATGTTCACATTCGCGCCTGAATTTTTATTTGGCTTTGCTACCCCGGGACGTGGTGGGAAGACGGCGCTGTTTGTCCACACCCACCTCACTCACTCCCACCCCTTATTGGCTTCTCCCAACCCCTCTGCAACAAATGCCATTGCACCCTCACAATCCATCACGTTCTCCTTGCTTGCCCCCTGTACATCCTTCCCAGAGCTTCCCTCGCTCCCCACAACTCAATTGCTGAATTCTTCCAGAAAAATCTTCCGGATAAAATTATCTCCTTCCTTCATCATGCCTCCCTATACAACCATATTGAATTCTCTTCTTCCACCCCCTCTCTACTTTGTTTATGTTTCGACCATGCACCTCCCCTCTCAATCACAGCTTTCTGACCTTTTGTATTTGAATTTCTCTCATTCTTCCCCTGTTTCCTTTCCTTCCTACCTCTATAATGATCTGACCTCTCAGGCACAATTTGACCTTCGTTGTCGTGGTGCCGGTAAGCCCCCATCAAACAAACAAAGAAACTGTACAAGGTAAGGGTTGAGAGGGGTTGTAGTATGTGGTACCACCATTTATTCGGTTTGCTGGAAAATTAATGGGACACTTCGGTAAAACAAGACGGATTGAGGCACAGGTATGGAGCAAGAAAAAAAATTGAAATAGAATCACATTGACATATGTTATGACAAAGAATATAAACAAATTGCAATTGTAGATTTTGGAAGTTGTAATACCCAGAAAAATGTCACTCGGGGGACTTCCACCCCTATTCCCCGAAATGAAGCGGCCTTTAGTACTTTGTGCAGTGATTTTAAATATCAATATCGGTTCTCGAGAATCGTGGGACAATCTTCGTCATGTCGGTATTATAGATTAATTCCTCCCATAGTGATAACTATTAGAACGTTAGGTATTGTCGATGAAATTATTGTATCGAGCATATTTATCATTTTTGGCTGGTGAGTTTTTGTATTGCAACCCCACCCCGCCGCTCTCCCTTCTAGAACACGCACACGCACCCCCTCCTCCCCCTCACACACACGCAATCCCCCTCACACACACGCAACCCCCTCTACACACACACACGCCCACACACTTCCGGAAGTTACCTTTCATTTAAGACTTTGCCTCCCACATTCAGTGAGCACATCCCGCGCATCAGCCCATGGTATATCGGCAGGTAAGTATCCAATATTTAGTGGCTATAAGGACTCATTTTACCCCCAAAAAAAGGTAAAATATTAAACCTTCAGAGGTTTTGCCTCGCGCACATATGGCAAAGTCAATCAAATTTGTAAAATAAAATCACGGATGTCAATATAAGTATGTTATTAACATTCTAAAAATAATTCTTAAAAGTTACGGAATTAAAAACACCAGCCTGGTTCATGTCAGTGGAGTAACGACTTGAGCTGGGGTCCTGGGGGCGAAAGATTAGATGGGGCTCCTCAAGTCAGTGAAACGATCAACTATTTGGTTTGAATTATGACAAATGTGTATTTGTGGGACCAGAAATCAAAGGTTATACTCCATTCTTCAGATGGGGATCAAAGATGTGTAAACGTGGCGCTCAACAACAGTTATTCAATGGGGGCTACTTTCTCCCAGTTGCACTGCCAGGATTTCGACAACCGTAGGGGCGGTTCCGATTTTCAAGAATAATATACCTTTTGTCAAAGAAGAATAGTTCACCCACCTACATGGGCAATTATGAAAAGCGAATTTTGTTTTTGTTTCTTCTTGCAAATTCTAAAAAATCAAAACGCGGGGTTAGGTGTGGTGGGGTGATGAATGGGGGATGGGGGTGTTGTATATTTTCGATCTACAGCATAAAAAAATAAAAGGAAGAATAGAAACGTAGAGTGAATTCCTGTACGGACCTCCAGACCTCTGCAACCGTTACCATGGACCTTTATATTACCAAACTTAGAGCGTTTTCTTTCTGGACATTCCTTCTACATCTGGCACTTTTTATGTGTAAAACCAAGCCCCCTGGCTACACCTCTGTGGGCCCCTCTCATTGGCAGAATTCCGTAGCTAAGCTTTGTTTGGTAAAATATTCAAGTTGGATACATTTCTATACATATTTGGTAAGAAACAATTGCATTTTGGTTTTAAAAATTTGCTTAAATTTGCATGGTTGAAAAAGGCCCAGATTTGTTGATTAAAATCTTATATGTTGCCCAAAGTTTGATAGAGATAAGGCAATGTGATTGATAAATGCCCAGAAGGGTTTAAACTTTGCACAAATTTGGTTGAAAATGAACAAAATGTGTTTAGAAATTACTCAAATTTGCTTTGAAAAGCCTAAATTTGGTTAGAAGTTGCCTAAAGTTTGTTAGGAATGCTCCGAATGTGGTAGGATAAATTGGGTTGAAAATGAACAAAATTTGTTTAGAAATTACCCAAATTTGCTTTGAAAAGCCTAAATTTGGTTAGAAGTTGCCCAAAGTTTGTTAGAAATGCTCCGAATGTGGTAAAAAATGCCCTGATTTGTTTAGATTTTGCCGAAAATTGGTTGAAAGATTTACCACTATTTAAAAAAATAAAATAGAAATCGCAGTTAAAGATCGCAGATAGTCCTTGCATGGTCTAAAATTTGTTAGAACTCGCCAATATGTATTAGTTTAAGTCTGTCAAAATTGGTCGAAAATCGTCCATTTAATCAAATTGGCTATAGTCATCCACTTTTGTCAGTTTGTTCGACAACTTAGTCACTAACAGTATTGCACATATCTTTTAGGCAGAAGTCCGATTATGAAGTCATATTTTCGGCACCCCCTCTACGTCGAAAGCTGGATACGTCACTGCCGCCCAAGTTGCCATGAAAACTACAGTAATGTAATGCAATTTTAATGAAAATGTAATAAAGACACCCACACTCATATGGTGCTTTTGGAACCTATCCAGCCCTGGTTCTATACGTTTAACTATTTGAACTGTTACTAATCGAAAATCCGGCTATTTTCTCTAAAATGTCAAATAATTTTATTATAACCGCTTTATTGCGCAATGAAATTCGATTCTCACATCTTGATGATAGGCTTATTGATCTTATACATTTTAATGTAATGTAATTTTTGGCTTGGGGTCCCAAAAGCCTCAGGGCGGCGCCCCGCTCACTTCCCCGGCGTTACGCCACTGGTTCATGCATCTACGGGTCGTGGCTTTAAACCAATACGAAATATGAAGGCTATATTAACTAAATAAAATAAATAATCCTTAGAACTTTTATCGTGGGAGTCAGTAAAGTGGAATAAGATATAATTTACGGTTACCTAAAATTTGTTTTGAAAACATGGTAATAAAACAGTTTGTAATCGTGCGTCAGATTGCTGAAGAATGCGTGAGTTTTGATGATCTTTTCCACAAAGTTGTAGGTATATGTATGTCAGTATGTGCAAAGAACTTGTGTGGAAGTTCTTTGGTATGTGTAGCTCTGCAAGATCTTTCGAGAATTATCATCAGCAGTCCGGAAGCATGCCTATTAATAGGAACATTTACAACACACGAGAATATTGAAGTCATGCAGCCATATTGTTCAGATGTTGCGATAAAATGTCATAGTTTATGTACTTGAAATATTAAAGATCATTTTTTTCACAAACATTTAGATTTTTAAAATGGCCGTTTCGCGCCTAAAAGCCTAACTCTATTGTATATTTTATCTAATATTTCGAGAACGGCGTGGTGAACATATCAAATGGGAGTGGAAAAATTGTAGCCATGACAGTGATGAAGGTATCTTCATCAGTTTTAAGTTTCCTCTAGCAAAGATATTTTCCCCAAACGTATTTCAAATTTGAAAATTGTAACATTGCATAAGGCTTTAATGTTAGGATAGTAAAGGATCGTGGAAAATACCACAAAATGGCGGCTTCCATGTAGCAAGATGTTCCCATTAATAGGAACATCTATGTTCCCTATTAATTGGCATGCTGCCAGACTGATCAGAGGAAGTCTCTGTACCACTTATCTCAAGAATATCGCACTGCAGTGCTTGCGCCACACATTGAAACAATCCATCACTCAGTGACCATTTAAAGGATTAGTTGAATGGTCAGACAGCTCGTCAGACGTGTCTGTTCTTAATAATAGATAGACGGATAAGAGGGGATAAGTACAACAGGAATAATAGATAGACGGATAAAATGGAATAAGTACAACAGGAAATGTGAACGAACTTCTGTGATAGCCTGTTTTGTTCTAAGAAATATTACACTTTAAAGTTGTAACAAGTCTTGCACAAAAAATTTTGATGGGAAAAGTATATGTAGACATATATTGAATAGGTAGAAAAACAAATTCACCTCTTCACTTTTGCAACAATTATTAGAAATTAGTTGACAAACTTTTCCGACTTATGTTTTTGGTTTAATTTCAAGTTTAAGGAGTAACTTACACATACCCACAATAATCTTAAAGCACTCTTTTGACATAGCATATCCAATGGCTGAATGGTGCCAGTGTTATGGACCAATAATAATGAAAAATAGTAATAATTTCAACGGAGGAAATCAAGATTGAGTGGCTTTTATACCTAAAACTATGCATTTTTTAGCAACTATTTCGTATACAAGTTTTAAGGAGTTATTTGAATAATATCTTGAATGTAATGATACAGCCTGACCTTACAGGAGATGCGGCTTGTCTTGTTAAAGGAGACATACAGTCTGACATTTTCTTCATTTGATATTGTAGAAATATGTGCCATCTGAACAAATTTCACATCGTACAAAACAATTTAGTATATATCTTATTATTCATTAAAACATTACATTTGTCAATATAAATTTACATGGGCGCGGACATTTTGTTCAAAAGCCCTATAAAATATGATGTTATACACCCAATACAGCTTATAGTATATATGTATTCATTTATAATCTATTTCAAATTTTTATAACTTCTAATTTTTCGTTTGCAGAGGTCTATGAATTTATATGTGTTAGCCTATATGATATTAATGATTCAAGCCCTAAGAACTTCATGTCAAAGCATTTTGGAAAGAAATATTCCAAGAGAATTCTAAAGAAAATGTAATATATGCAGGGCAAATTATGTCATCATTGGCAAGATTTCAACACAAAATGAAATAAAATGGCAGCGTTCATATTACAACAGACTTAAATAAATTGAGAATGGATAAGACTTTTTGATGGGGTTTTTGGTAGTGGTTTATCTTTTAATTCTTTATCATATATCAAGTTATGTTTCCTTTAAACTCTATAGGCAACAGGCGTTGTTTATTCCAGATAAGGTCAAAATCAGAAAGAAATAAATTTCTTGACGCGATGAATTATCTGTTTGGTTGAAAAATATGTTAGTTTCGCAGAGTTCATAGGGTCGTGGAACTCCTTGATCAAAATATAAACTTACACTGAAAGTTTGATTTCTATAAGTCTGATTATATTATCTCTGCAGATGATTTAACGGCTATTGAGACTTCTGATAATAATTTGCTCCTCTAGTAGAATCAAGATGTGTATTGATAATCCACGATGAAAGCAACGGCGCGAAAATCGGTTTCCTTAATGTAATGAAAGACTCACGAAAATCCACGAAAAATTGTCTCAATAAAGATTAATTTTGTTTCGCCTCAGATTGTAGGTCGGATATGTAATCCAGCTGGATACTTGTGCCAAAATGAATTTTATTGGCTTACTTTATTGATTTTGGTGTGCTGATTTCAAAAAAGTTAAGTGCTTTTTTTTTTCTGCAACTCCTCAGCCACTATTTTGAATTTCACAATTGGCGGCCATTTTAATTCCTTTTTTTTTTGAATGCCAGCTAGATTTTTGTGCCAAAATTGATTTCATTCGCTTACATTAATAATATTAGTATGCTAATTTTAAAAAGTTGGATGCCATTTTTTCTGCAACATCTTCAGCCTCCATTTTGATTCTTTTTCTGCAATTCCAGCTAGATTTTTCTGCCAAAATGGATTTTATTAGTATTAGTATGCTGATTTCTAAAATGTTAGGTGTCATTTTTTTCTGCGAGGTCTTCAGCCGCCAATTTCAATGTCAAAATGGCGGCCATTTTGATTATTTTTTTCCTGGAAATCCAGCTAGACTTTTGTGCGAAAATGGATATTATTGGCATACTAGATTAATTTTAACGTGTCGATTTAAACAAAATTGGGTCCCGTTTTTTTTCTGCGATGTTTTCAGCCGCCATTTTGAATTTCAAAATGATGGCCATTTTGAATATTTTTCTTTTGAAATTCAAGCTAGATTTTGTGACAAAAATGGGTATTATTGGCGTTGGCCTACTTTATATATATTTTTACGTGCTGATTTCGAAAAACATTGGGTCCCATTTTTTAAGCCACGTCTTCAGCCACCATTTTGAATTTCATTTTTTTTTCTTCTGATATTAAATCAAATTACGAAAACCATTTTTCAGCAATTTTGATGAGACAGGAGCCTCATCGCATAATGACCATTTTGAATTCTTACGCTGTTAAAAGGGCTGCTGAAAATTTCACCAACACTATTTACTATATAAACCCACCAATTGTCTGTATATAGGCCCAAATGTAAAAGAATATAAACAGTTCAAATTTACAGAGCTTGTGTAAACATTTATTTTTACACACAGTTGGTGGGTTTATAAAATTATTCAATGTTGATGAAATTTCAAGGAACCATGTTTAACAGTATACTTCACAAACATCCAGCTGTAATAATACATACTAAATCGTCTATATTATCAATGAACGTAACATTCACAGCATACATTGAGTTCAGTTCATCAGGCTCATCAGAATAGGCATATTCCAATTCCTTCAATATTAGGCATTTATGTCCTTAATGGCTTAGTGCTAACCTAATCACTGTCTTCTTTTTGACTTGTCACATTGTAATTTAATGTGTTACCAAAATCATTACATTTACAAAGTGCTTTACATGGCAGTTGTTTTTCTGGCAGGAACAGTTACTGACATATTTGCCACGACATCCAGACTTAACAAGTTCATCAACTGCTTGAGATGTAGGTAGCTCAAGGCATTTCTTTGGAGAAATTGTCTCATATGATGTTTCCTCCCATCCATTGTCAGTAAGCGGTGGTATGTGCGGACGTGGTTGTTGTAACCTTTATTGATTAGCAATATGAGATTGGCTCTCTGAATGTGTGGCTTTAGTGCTCCAAGAGCTGAAGAGTTGTGGGCAACCTTTCAGCTTGAAGGTTTTTGGATTGAACACTTCTTATTTCAGTCCTTAACTGTGCTGTATTTGCTGTTCCTGACATACACTGTGGACATAAAGCTTTCAAGCATATTTGACTTGCTGTCCAAGTCGAAACCATCCTCACCAAATTGTCGGAAAACATCAACTGCATCGGAACTGGATTCAATGCTTAGATAATACTTTATTCACGTTCTCTTTAATATACCGGAAAACTTTCCTCCTCAGGCAGCACCAGAAAAAGAATGGGGCCTAGTTGTCCTTTACTTTTCTCGCTTCCAACTGCTAAACATGCGCCTTCATCAATTGTACTTTTCGCTCTTCCTATGACGAAGTGTCAACACCAACATATCTTTTGCCACGTGTCTGAGCTTTCAGGGAGTTATTAATATATCTGTCAAAAATAACTCTTCCTTCTTTATACCCATACATGATTTTACGAATGCTTTGACCCATACATGATTTTACGAATGCTTTGAACAAAGGCTTGCGCAAATTTGGAGCAATTTACCATCAATGGTTTCTTCTTGATTGCTTGGTGAACCGCCATTGCATCGATGATTCACACACTCTGTTTGATGCATCGTATGTGACTATATATCCTCCAGATCCACTTGACAGTTCCATTTTGTACTGACTCTTCGATAATATAGAAAAAGACCCTCTTGTCAATTGGGGTAAAAAAAAAAAAACATTTGCGGAGGAGAGTGACCTCGGGATAACAGAAAATTCATATTTTCCAATTGTCTCACATAGAGACTGTTTCATACTAGGGCGTGACTGCTGAACTGCAAGAAATCTTGCCAATAGTTGTCGATCTTCTCTTAGCTTGACAAGTTTATTTTACCACTGCATTTTGTCTTCTTCTGACACGTACTGAAAGTCTTCAGCTTCATTTTTTCATTGGATCCTAAATTGACTTCTCTGCTGTAGAAGCAACTTATCTCCCTGACACAAACTCTTCACATTTGTTTGAGCCCTTTTCGTCTCTGAGGACAGGAGGAGAATGTCTTCCTTCGCATTTTCTTTAATCTTCATGTTAGATGCTATGTTCATAAGCTTTGTAATCTTGCACATGACGGCGTTTCAACCAATTCCCCCTTGATTATGGATGAATTGTTAAGATGCAAACTGTTATTGATCCACTAAGTTGGTAATGCTCCTTGGTTGTTGGTTGTTCATCACTATCAATACAGTTACCATCATTAGCTTAAAAGCAATCAAGAAGAATACATCACTTGCATCTACATTTTGTGTAATTCCAGTAATTCCTCCTGCTACCTATTATTCTCTGATACGTTGTGCCAATGCTTGATTCACAAAAATATTTGTGAAGGGAATGCCTGTTTTAGTCACTATGAAATCGCCACATCTCAGAGCTTAACAGATTTCTTGATTAGTGTTCTTGGGCAACTGCATCTGTACAAGGTAGACTGGTACAAGTCGAGCATATTTGTAGAGATCTTGGGCAAAGAAGTACTTGATTTGCTCCTCAAGAGCACCAAGATGAGCTCCCACTTTCCTTGTCTGCTCGCTCGAATCAAGGGAAGTAATTCTCAACCTGCCTCATATAGCTCATGAGAAATTGTGCCATCTCTTCAAGGTCTTGGTCAAATGTAGCATGGCACTGGCTTCTGGAGATTGCATGTACTTCTTCAAAGATATCTCTAATATTATCTTTTCTCGTATCAAGCTTATTGCGGAGTTCATGGCATTTCATGGTTTCCAAATTTTCTTGAGGATGCCTAAAAGAGGAGGTCATAGCAGGCCATGATATTGGTGATGTAGAACTCTACACCACGCTTAAACCACTTTTCAGTGAATCTTTGGCAGTATACCGATGGAGATTAAAGACCAGCTTTAATGCTAATGGAATCAAGACCACATGCCTTCAATATACTTTGCCATAGCGTGAAGTGAAGTATGAAGCTCACCCACTCATAAAATCCAGTTGACATTTCTTGTTGAAGATTGTAATTTCATTGCCCTTTCATACAGTTCAAGATCAAGTACATGTATCATTACAGTTTTGTAATCGGGACCTACAACAGGAGCTGATGTGCTTTGAGCAAGACACACCACTATATAGAGGACACTGTAATCATTTGGAGATCTCTTAACAAAGGGCAAACAAGTGCACTCCGTGAAATTTGGGTAATCCTTTTGCTGTTGTGAATGCATCAAGGAGGAGTTTAAAGCTGCCCAAGTTGATTGCTGTTTTCACGATTTTAGTAGAAAATGCAGAGTTGCATGCTGCTCAGAGTATGTAGATTGCTCTTCAAGATTAACAGGGTCGGGTGCTCAGTCACCTAAAACTAAAAAAAGGTCTTCAGGATTAACATAGTCAGGATGCTCAGAGTCATCTGGAACTGTAGATTGCTTTTCAGCATTAAAACAAGAGTCATGATACCAGTGTCATTACAAACTGTAGATTGCTTTTAGGGATTAACAGAGTCAGGATGCTCAGTCATCTTGATCTTCAGGATTAACAGGGTCAGGATGCTCAGATTATCTACAAAGATTGATCTTCAGGATTGACAGGATGAGGATGCTCAAGAGTCATTCTTCTTCAGGAATAACCGAGTGAGGATGCTCACAGAGTCATCTCGAACTGTAGATTGCTCTTCAGGATTAACCGAGTCAGGATGCTCAGTCATACTGCCCCTCAGGATTAACATTACCAGTGATTAAACTCCTATCTCTATAAGCAAATCATGCCACAAGCCATGCTCTGTCCAATGTCTCATATTTTCTATCAAAAGGATCACAGGAGTGAAATTCAAACTTGTCCACAGTTATTGATTTGGCTTCAACTGATGAAGGATGTATGAAATTTGTGGTAACATCTACAGGGACAATTTCATCAGGGATACGGAGAGGCAATGTTACCTGGGACATGCATGCATCCCATCTGGTCATATACCTCAATGACCCAGGTGGGGCCTACATGGGCTTCACTTTCCCAGATACATCACATTCAACCCACATTAAATCGACATGGGATATGGGGTCGAATAGCGAGATCGTTGTTTTTCCTAAATAGCTCACATAGAACACGTATGGAACCCACATGGGACATTTAATTTCTGATACCCGCTGAAATCACATCTGATCCCACTTACTTTGGTGATGAGTTTTTGAAGGTTCCATCTCATCAAAATATAGCATTTTTAGCTAAAAACAGTTCTCAGTGGTAAGGTCGTTGAAATATTTTCCCAACAATTACCGTAATGAAAATGGGGGCTGCCATTTTGAAATTCATAATGACGGCTGCAGACGTGGCTGAAAAAATGATACCCAACTTGTTTAAAAATCAGCGCACCAAAATTAATAAAGTAAGGCAATAAAATTCATTTTGGCACAAAATCTAGCTAGATGTTAAGAAAAGATATCAAAATAGTCGTCATTTTGAAAATAAAAATGGCGGCTGAAGATGCTCGTCAAAAAAAATGGCACCTAACTTTTTTGAATAATTGACAAAAGTAGTCCAAAAAATACATTTTGGCACAAAAAAACCACTAGGCCAAATTTTCTGACATATCCGACCGTACTATAAGCAGGATGAAGAGACAGGGATCATCTTGTCGTCGTCGATATCGTCGTCGTCGTTATCGTCGTCGTCGTTATCGTCGTCGTCGTCGTCGTTATCGTCGTCGTCGTTATCTTCGTCGTCGTCGTCGTCGACAAATATTTATCATGAGCTCATAACTAAAGTTATGAATGGTGCACATTCATGTAACTTAGCACAGGGGTAAAGGACATAATTTCTGTTCAAATAAGCATAATTGTGTGTGCATAATAATTAGCTTATTTGCATAACAATGGAAATATTTGTATCTATGATATCTTTTAAATTTAAGTAGATGTGGGAATTTTGTTTGCACAAAAGATCATATATGTGAAGAGCATTGTCTACACTAAATTGTGAAGTGTAGTGTGCATATTGAATAGTTTATTTGCATAACAATAGACTTTCGTACACAATGTTTAACATAAGCTCATAACTTGAGTAATGAATAGTGTACATTCATGTAATTTGGCACATTATAAAGAACATGGGTACTCTTTAAATGAGTATAATTGCGGGATGTGTGTTCATACTAATAAGCTTATTTCCATAACATTGAAAATATTTGTATCTATGGTGTTTTTTAAATTAAAGTGAGTGTGAGGATTTTGTTTACACAAATGATCATATAGGTGGAAGAGCATTGTCTATACTTAATGGTGAAGTGTAGTAGTGTGCATATTATCAAGGTTATTTGCATAACAATAGACTTTTGTACAAAATGTTTCACCAGAAATAATAACTGTACATTCATGTAAATTAGTGGATTGGTACTATTCAGTAGATCATGATTGGGGTGTGTTTTCATACTAATTAGCTTATTTGCATAACAATTAAAATATTTGTATCTATGATATCTCTTGAATTAAAGTGGTTGTGGGGATTTTATTTACACGATCATAAATGAGAAAGGATTGTTCACACTTAATGGTGAGGTGCAGTGTGCATATTAATTAGGGTATTTGCATAACAATAGACTGGTGAAAAATGTTTAACCTGAGATTTTAACGTAAGTTGTAAATGGTGGACATTAATGTAACTTGGCACAGGGGTAAAGGACATTGGTGCTTTTCAGATGAGAACGATTGGCGGTTGTGAATGCATACTAATTAGCAAAATTTACATAACAATGAACATATTTGTATCTATTGCATCTCTTAAATTTAGGTCAGTGCATGTGGGGATTTTTTAGATCATCTATGTGAAGAGCATTGTTCACACTTAATGGTGAGGTGAAGAGCGCATAGTAATTCTATTATTTTCATAATCTCTGCGCTCATACTAAATTAGGAATACTCTACATGTATATTCACAAACCTTACTGCCGTAGGTATGGAAAGGTATGGAAATATATTGATATATATAAATATATATATATATATATATATATATATATATATATATATATATATATATATATATATATTTATATATATATGTATATATGTATATGTATATATGTATATATGTATATATGTATATATGTATATATATATATATATATATATGTATATATATGTATATATATATATATATATGTATATGTATATGTATATGTATATATATATATATATATATATATATATATATATATATATATATATATATATATTTATACATAGATAGATAGAAATAGATAGAAATAGATAGAAATGTATAGATAGATAGAAATATATAGATAGATAGATATATAGAAATATAAATAGATAGATAGATATACACACGCACACCAAACATCCACAGACACACACACATACATATATAAACACACATACACACATATATATGCGGTAAGAATGATACTGAAATAAATTAAATAAAGTGTTGTGTTCATACTAATTTTGTTATTTACATAGGCTTAGCAATGATGTTGTTGAAAAGGATTAGCCAGGTCAGATATGTATGGTTGGGGGTTGTGTTGCATTATTAATTACCTGGGTTGATACTTACAACTGCCATCCGTGGCCCTTACAACTGCCATCCGTGGCCATAAAAGTCTTAATACTTTGTTAATCTATGTTACTTGTAAAAACATGCATTGTTACTAATTGTAAAATGAGAAAATCAAAAATATATGGCAGGCGAGACTTACTTTACATTTGTAGTTATAAATAATACATGGTTTCTAGTGGAAAATCAAGTTATATCAAGTTTGTAGAATATGCTGGAACTGCGCCATCAATTTATTCGTCTGAAACGACCTCAAAAGTTCGTGTATCATACTTTGGAGAGAACAAAAATCGTAACGTAAGTCACACAATTGAATACGAAAGTGTATAACGGCATAGACATTGATGCACGCGAGGATGTAATGTCACGAATAGTCTGATTTCAGTCATTTGTACAAAACCAGAACAAATGTAAATATCTTTCCAATGGAAATACGGAGTACCTTTTTCACCATTTTGTTCATTTCACCTTTATGAATACACGTGACCACCGAGCTAACAGACTAATCCTGTAATAGTTTAAAGACCAGATATTGTATTAACGTGGATAAAGTGGAGATGAGAAATATAATACAACCCAACGTTTCTGATTGGTCGAAATATTTAGACAGTCACCGATAAGCCATTTGATTACTACGGAAGTGACGTTAGTAGTATAGGCTTATATATCGGATTAAATGGAAATAGGCCAAGCACATTTCTGTGATGCGAGATTCTCTCTAGTAATGTTCACTTTACACAGTGGCACCCTATCTTTGAATTAAGCCTACTTAGTCAAATCCTTATCTACATTTATTGACGAGAATAAAATTGTTCCTTTTCTTTCTTTTCTCCCAGTCCAGCATAGCAATCAGAAAACGTAATTTGGAGGAATCAGGTAGCCTAAGCGTTACAAGAGACCTCGTGATAGAACATGGAAGATATGTAGAGTTGACGGATTATGCCCAACAAAACGCAATTCGGGTTGGGGGACTGGGGTATACCTTCCGAAACCCCAGAACGTTGGGTATAACTTCACATGATCGTAGCAGATACAATATCCGGCGACGACCGTGTCGTCAACATGAATACCTAATTTTGCATATCACTGCAAGAGATGCCGCCGGGCGCATGCGCACATCGGGGGATGACTTTTGGAAAGTTATGCTTTACAAGAAGGGTGAAAATACTTCGTTGATGGCCAGAGTTGTAGACCATAACAACGGCACGTACACGGCATCAGCGCCGTTGCCGTGGATTGGCCGCACTAATATTGTTGTTACGCTGATTCACCCTTCTGATGCCGTGTATTACCTAAAATATAACTACACCTTGCTGCCCAGACGATCTGGTTTTATTGGGATTTACAAGAGGAAAAACGTAACAGAATCGTCTACTTGTTATGTTCAGTACCACGGGAGCTGGAATATGATGTGTGAATATTTCCATCCAAGCGGTTTGTACTCTACTCGCCTGCTATGTATGCCTCCCCCAACCCTACCGTGTGATGCACTAGAGGCCCTCCCGCGCTCCGACAACACCAACGCTTTTCCGAGGTTAAAGTACCCGAAGATAAAGCTTATCTATTTCACAAGTAAGTATGTCTTAAGTTGACAAAGAAATGAATTAAAATCTGTTTAGGAAACTCATATAGTGTGCATTATCTGATTATGGTAAATGTACTGCTACGCCCTTCATTAAGTAACACCATTTTTGTTTTTCTTCGCATAACCCTGACAATAAAAATTATGCCATGACATGTGTTAATGCCCCTCTGTTATTTATAAGCCGGTTTTTCGCCTCCAGCGATTCAACATTGCATTTTGGGGACAAGATGGTATATTGCGGGAAAATTTATCTTCAGGTAAATACACATACAGCTTTGATATTGCACTTTCACTTTTTTTTAGGGTGCAGAATTCCAATTTTGGATCCATGGTCCCCACCCTCTGCCTTGGCTACGCGACTGCCGCATGTACATACTCCTCATCCACTGGCACCACCACCTAACCTCAAAAAAGGAGATAAATACATTAGTAATGATAACTTGATAAATATACAGTAACACATAGTTCTTCATTATTATAACACCCCTCGGCTTACCAGTATGGCTAAACAACAATTTTATAGAAAAGAAGGGCCGGAACCCAAATTTCCTAGCGGACCGTTTTTACTATGAGTGGGGACCAAATTTACTGGATGGCTACGGCCTAATTGTCTGGGGCCTAAATTTCCTGGGAAATATAAGGGCCAGGGGCCAAAATTTACTGGAGGGGTGAGGGGGGGGGGGCAGGAGGAGGAGGAAATTACTTTTACACCGGTTGAAGTAAAAGTTATGTATTTCTTTTGTTTCTCAAACCACAACACTGTTTACAGTTTCACCTCTCCGAGGCTCCTTCAAGATAACAAGTACTCCCACTGACGTTACATGGTATTTTTAGTGAAACACATCTGAATATGATGGCAAACCTTTGTAACATAAGTAGAAACCGTAATCAATGCTGGTATTGTTTGTCTTTGCTGCTGTGGAAAGGTGCAATGAACTATGAGCATAAGTATTTATACCTCAATGTTATCAGGTTATGATGCAAAGTTAATCTTGTGGAATCATGTGATTAATTTGTTGCTTGAAAACTATGGGCGGCCGTTTGGGCAAAAGTTAAAAAGATAGAAAAATACTAAGAAACGAATTAAAAATGGAAGAAAAAAAAAAAAAAACAATAAAAAAGAAAAGTATCTAATAAATAAATAAAAACCTTTTAATAGAAAATGAATAAAAAGAATTCAATACAAAGTAAATTAAAAAGAAAAATAGATTAGCAGAAACGTATAAATCAAAAATAAAATAAATAAAAAAGAAAGCAATGAAGAAAGAAAAGTATCTAATTAAAGAAAACATAAATTGAATATGAAATAAATAAAAAGAAAACAATACAAAAGAAAATAAATGCGGCCGTTTGGGCAAAAATTAAAAAGAGAAAAATACTAAGAAACATAAATTAAGAATGAAAAAAAGAAACCAATAAAAAAAAAAAGAATCTAATAGATAAAAAAAAAAAAAGCCTTTAGATAGAAAATAAATGAAAAAGAATTCAATACAAAATAAATTTAAAAAAAGAAATAAGCAGAACCGTATGAAATTAAAATGAATTAAATAAAAAGAAAGTAATAAAAAAGAAAAGTATCATCTAATTAAGGAAAATACAAATTGAATATGAAATAAATAAAAAGAAAACAATGCAATAGAAAATAGATAATACAAAATATATCATATGGAATTTTAGAAAAGTAGAAAAGAAACACAACTACAATTAAAAATCGATAAGATCTTATAACACTCATTGTTCCACTACAATAAGAAGAATATAAAAAAACTATACAAACAGATAATATATCTCCCAAATAGTTTTCTTTTTCTCTAAATATATAAACATTACTATATCTACAAAACAGTGATAAATCTTTAAACAGAAATATAGGTGCAGACAGCCTTTTATCTGTTTATTATAGAAACAGAAATGTATAAGTACAAACAAAAACATATGAATAAAAAACAAATTATCAGGAGAAAAAACCCCAAATAAGTAAAAAGAGAAATATGCGCAGCACAGTTTGTGCAATGTAATGCTATGCTCAGCGTGAAGCCAACTTAAACCCTTAAAGACCCAGGGTTCAAAACATGAAGAAAACAAATTATCGGAATTTTGTTTTCAAAACTAATTTTCACAACTTTCCTTTCGTTTTCTACCACTACAAGTTTAGTTTCTATGAATGTTAAGACAATAAACTTTTTATAGAAAAAGTCAAATTCAAGAAATTATTGACAAAAATATGCAAATTTGCACATTTTATGCCAAAATAGGCCAGTTTTTTTGAGCTTGTATTTTTCTTGTGAATAATGAAAAATGAGATTTTTTTTTACATATTTAGATTGTTTGTGAGATTTTTTCTCCATTGATACCAGTCTTAATTTTTTTTTCTCAAAGCAAAAGATGCAAAAACAATGAAAATAAACAGCAAATTAATCACCGCTGTAATTTCTGGCGGAAAAACGAAAGCCAGGTGATCCAGTGCAGCAGTGCGGGGATCGAACTCGGGCCATCACGTGTTGTGCTTCGAGATTTGCCACAAGTCCAGTGTCTAACTTAAGAGTGAAATGATTGAAAATAACTTAAATGAAATGTGGTTAGAGAGGGATACTTGCTTTTTTTGATATCAATTGAAGTACATGGCTTTACCTTTCTTACGATACAGTTTGCGTACGGTTGGTGTATTGCGATCAGAACTTACAGTTTTTCAACATTTTGGTCTCAAGAAGGGTAAAAACCATCAAATTTGGCACAATTTTAGCCAAAAAAGTTATTGATGGTAGGGGCAGTCAAAATTCGATCAGAATTGGATACTTTGATGTCTTTGACAGTTGTTCACGGCTTTTTAAGCAAAAGCTAAGTCTAAAAGTAGGGCAAGGAAGCTTTCGAAGAAAAAACCTTTTTATCTTAAATTTTGTGCATTTTTTCAATTCTCTCTTTTTTATTCCTATTTTTTGCGAAATGTTTCAACACAACTTCCATCAAAAAGCTATATTTCCTGAAAGAACTATTCAAGTTCTTTTAAATGGCACCAAGATCACTGCTGTGGGCTTATTTGACAAAAAGTATGTCCCTATTAAGCGTGACACGCTTGGTCTGGGTATTTAGGAACCTCATGTGGAAAGAAAAAAAATCGGAAACAAATTCCAACCCGATATTTGTAGAGGCTGTAGGCCTAATTAAAAGGGCAACATAACTTTTGTCGGAAGCAATAGAATGGAGTGGCCCGGCTAACAGTACCAGTACCCTTCGATACCGTGGCTCAGACAGCTGTACCTATAGACCTTTTCATATCGAACGTAGCCGAAAATAGCCGAACATATGTACATTGACCAATCAACAGCTGGAGGAATAAAACGGGCCAATCCGATCAAGCAACCAAACCGCAACAAACGCGCGTGTGCGTATGATAACACTTTCCGAATACACGAATCATCGCGAAAGAAATCTGCCAATCAGCATCTGGAGGAATATTCGGCCAGCCAATCAAAATCCGGGGAATTTACGCGCTGGTGGAGACGAGCAGACGACACGTGTAACATGACTCGACTAAGCTGGTCGAATTCAGCGCATATGGCCTTGCCGGCCCTAAGTAAAGTTTATGGCCGGCCGGCCGGCCAGCACTGCAGTCTAGTAATAGCAGACGCGTCGGAACGAGTAATGAGTAATGTCAAGCCTATCTGACTATTATATTACCGTCTTGCATAATTGTAACAATCATTTCGATGCCTCAAAATTGTATTGTGCGAGGTTGCAATAAAAGACCCCATGCTGGTCTCAACCCCATCCATTGTATTCCAGGTATGTTTTCATATAGGCCCTACCATGCTTTCCAGTAAATTCATATTTTCAATGACACAAAAAAAAGAAGATGCGATGATATTAAAAACGCATTAGCCATAGACTACCATTACACTTAAAGTAAGTTAGTGCACACGACGATGGTACGTACGGTGTGGTGCACATGTGATCCTAGCGTTATGACAACCTTAGTAGTACTAGGCTGGTAGGCCTAGTACTAGTAGTAAACATCTTGGTCTAGGTTGTTACAAGGCTAGGAACACTTGTGGGGTGGAATGCCATGTGAATCAGAGCATGGGATGCCATGTGGGACATATAATGGAATGCCATGTGGGACATGGGATGGGATGTCATGTGGGACATGGGGTGGGATGCCATGTGGAACATGGGGTGGGATGTCATGTGGGACATGGGGTGAGATGCCATGTGGTACATGAGATGCCATGTGGGACTTAGTGTGAGATGCCATTTTTATAAATGGCCGGGTCATATAATATGGGTGTCAATTTGCATGGGCATGCGAACCATGATGGTATTTACCGTTCTAGTTTGAATAGTGATCAAAGAGCCAGGTAAAATGGTTTTTTCCCAACAACAGGACTGACCGCTTAACCTCCCCTCCGAAGGACAGTTAGCATCATTCAGTCATTGCCACTTTTATCAACAGCTGAATGGGGAACAGGGGCTGCAAACAACGTACTTCTGCTTTGATGTTCTATGTATCTGTCTGCACAGCTGTGGAAAAATGGGTTAGCCCTGATCAAAGTTAGAACCCAAAACCTCCAGCATCTCAGCTGTGCGCCCCACCAACTGAGCTACCTACTCTTTAAGCAGGTTCCTGGACCCCATGCCGCAGAATTGAGCACTTTACAACACATATTCTTTCATAATTACACTTTTGGTCACCATCGACTTCATTTCCTAAATAATTATAGAAGTTACCGTCACCATGGAGTAAACATATTTTAAACACTTACCTTTAAAAACTCCACTTGATCTTATGATGTTCAGCAAAACAGAAAGATCTCATTTAATTTAAGTTTTCTACTGGAAATAGTTGTTATGAATGTTGTCAAATGCCATGACTCATCAGCTAGACTGGAAAATATTTTGAATGTTTGCAAGCATGAATGACCACTCAAAAGTATTTTCAATGTCTAAGACATTCACATAAAATAAACAGATTTAGTGGCATAGCCATAAGGGGGAGGAGCAAGGAGGCGATCGTCCCCAATATCTTTATATATCGGTTGAGATTTGTGCATGATGTCGGTACATTTTTTCTGTTCACTTTAATTTTTTGCCTCCCCCCTCCTTCTTGCCCGTCTATAAAAAGAGAAGAAAATCCTAGCTACGCCAGTGCAGAGATTTGCCCCCCCCCCCCTCCTTTTTCCCCGCCAATAAAAAGAGAAGAAAATCCTAGCTACGCCAGTGCAGAGATTTGGCAAAAACAGTATCCACTTTTGTGCAATATTGAAATGGTATTTGACCAGTTGAATATAGCTTAAGGGTTGTTCTAAGTTCAAATGTATTTCAATATACACAATCTTTGGCATGCACTTGAAGTATGTCAAGAAATTTTTTCTATTTTAAACACGAATTATTAAACTGTTAAAGGGTTACATTTTTGAACAAAATCATTGTCAAAAGCCAGTTGCTTTTCTACAATTTAAAAGGTATATGGACAGATGAAGATTTCTATGCACCCTAAAGAGTTTTCTGTCATTCTGAACAAAGGTCTTTAATTTATGTGAAACATAAATGTAGTTTCCAAAATTGTGGCTAACAGAAGTTTGACAACTTTTTTTTATTGTATGCAATAAGTTTGAAGTCTGATTTCTAAAGCGATTCTTTACATTCCAATTCTAAATTTAGGTCAATATTTAGGTCAATATACAGTACACCAGACTGTTTTTTCCTGCTTATGACTCAACTTTTTCCACATCATATTCAACTGTTACCATACAAGAAAATCTGGAGGATTGATTAACAATTGATAACTTTTCTGTAGTGATATCACAAAATTTCAATAAAATCTGCATTTTTAAAAAAATAAGGTCTTAAAAATTCTAAATGCTGTAAAATGGTCAATTTTTACCTGATTGTGATGAAATACTTTGCTTTTTTAATGGCTTTATTTTTTTTCCCCTAGAAGCTCAAATTGATAGATTACTTAAAACATTTTCCTTACCTGTACATGATGGCAAGTCCTCTGGTAAAACAAATGTTTTAATGAAATCTTCCATTGCAAAGCAAACTGCTGCAACGTGCTTACAGGTACACATCGGTCCATGACTGAGAATCATCATCATTTTGTATGTTGTTTTCTTGGTTTGTGCTTTGCATCGGCCTTATTATCATTATTGTCTTCGCTAATTCATCATTTCGGAGATCAACATTCTGTACAAAGAAAAGATTAATGCAATAGGGTTTGTTAGTAAGTTTGAAATGTAAAGTAAAAATGCATTAAATTAATAGCTCTGAATGTTTTATAAAATTTTTCACTTCAGATTCATGGGGAGGTACTTCATTTTAACATTGAATCAGTGTCGAACTAAAAAATATTAAGTGGTTAAGTTATACTATTTCCAACAAATTTCTTTCTATCCATACAAAAAAAAAGATAACAGGGAATAAGAAAATGGTACATTATGATACTATACTGACTAATTAAACAGTAAAAAATAATCAGAAATCATTTTTTTTTCTGGTAAATCTTCACCAAGGTGATTTTGACCCAAATCTTTTTTTTTCATGGTGAATCTTGACACAAAATGTTTTTGACCAATGTAAATCTTTGCCTAAAAGATATTGCTGATAAGTGAATATTGACCTAAAAAAAATATGAAAAAGGTAAACGATTGACTTAAATGATCCATCAATTTTCTAGGTTTTGTAAATTTTAGTATAAAACTGTTACATTTTACCAAATTTTGGACCAAAATATCTTGAAGATACTGAATTAAACAAGAACTTGAAAATGGGCCATCAGTAATTTTTGAACTGAAAAAAGTATGGGGGAAAGAGGGGGAGGGTTGGGGTGGAGGTTTAACCTTTTTAAGTTTCACTGCTGTGCTAAATACTTTTTAAAGATTACAGTTGGACAGTTCTTGTGCCCCCGAGATTCAAACATGTTCCGCCGCCTCTGATCACAGAGATTCATCAATTAAAGACACTAGTGTTAGTCTACATGTTTTCAATTCGATTTTCCCTTAAATTAGTAACCTATTAGAGGTCTAAATTTCTACATTCGCATGGAATTTTTTGCACGAAATTGTTGTAAATGTGCAGGAAATTTCGTAGAAAAGATCATTCCCAAGTTTAAAATTTATGTAGATTAAAGGGTGGTGTTTACTTGAGCACGAATCGTAGCATGTTTTCAAAGACAAATAATTTCTGATGTTGAAAATGCTTTGATGGCGGAATACTCAAATTGCACCAATTGTTGTACATATTTTTTGTGCAGTACATCCCCCCCAACTAAAGGACAAGCGCAAGCTTGTTTTTTTTTTTGGAGTACAAAACTCAAGTTCTTGCACCGTTGTACCATAATTCAGTTAGGTCTGTTATGGTCTGTAGTTCTATAAGCAGGCTAGACATGTAGTAGCATGGTAAACCACTTTAGTCCTAAGGCACAAACTTGTCATTTCTTTTCAAAACTGAAACAAAATATTGACTAGGCCTAGGCCTAATCAATGTCCCAACTTATCTCCAATCATTTGAAGCAATGTAAGATGTTCTATACAGGATATTTGGTTTCGCTTTTTTGAAATTTCATAAAAATCTATCAAAGTTGTAGTCACCTGGAAAGTTCCGCGACTGACCCAAATTTAAACTACAGTTTGTTAAAGATATCTAAATACTCAAGCAGGTGTACCAGTAATGTCAAATCATTAAATTCTTTGGTATTAAATCAACAGTAACTTCAATAAATTGTTATTCTTAGCTGTACAATTAACTTATGAAGTATCTAATAAATGAAATTGGAGTTCAATTAACAATCCTTAATCATAACAATTATGTTTGACTTTGCTTTTCTAAGATGGGTAGCGTCATTAGGGATCAGGGTGCATTTCGTGCACCAAACTTTATAAATCTTTGACATGGAGTTGACTTCTTTTCGGTATAGTGGCATAGCACAAGCTTTCTAAATTCCTTGGCGCACTCGTGTGAAGAAAACAAAATAAAGCTTGAAATCCAGTTATCCTATTTTCTTTCCTATTACACTACAAACAACAAGTTATTTACCTAATGTACCAATAAATCTTTCAGAATGTACTATAACTTTAAAACACTCACACTTAAAGATACTTTAACTCCTTTTAGATTGCTTTAGACTAGCAATGCAATGGCAGCAATAATTCAAAATAAAGCTGAAATATTTGTATCTTTACTAGATCACTGTATATTTTGTGTATTCCTGTTTCAGTGTATTTATATAAATAATAATTAGAATATTGTCAAAAACTGCATATTCATTATTTGTTCAGTGTAAATCATGTTATTTTGAAATTAAAAGCAAGTTTTGTCACCGCGGAAAGTATGTATAGCAAAATACTAAGCAAGAGTATATGATTTACCAAAGACCAACTCACTACTTGGTTGCTTGAAAATCATGGTGTATGAAGCTTAGCAAAGGCCTTGTAAGTTGTAGGCCTATGTTCGGCGTAAGCTTTACATGGAATGCACCCTGGATTAGTTAGGGTGATTAAAATTAGGTTATCCGGCGGATGGACAGCCATCACTAACGATAGCCATTTTCACAGCTGGCATCCTTCCGACGGTACAACGGTGTGGGCTTAGGTCTAGCTTAAGCAGTTAAGCTTACTGTATTATTAATCTAATGTTACTTTTCAAACTAGTTAGTAGTTAGGGCTAAGGCCTAATAATGTTAGATCTAATTGTGACAAGTCATTAGGCTTAATGTTACACGTATGAAGTAAGTCTTTGTTATTGAGCAAAGTGGGACATCTTTGTGTCAGGCCATAACGTTAGGCCTATAGAAACGACAGCAATCAATGAATATCAGCCAACAAGAAAAAACAGATCAGTGACAGTGGGTAAAAACTTTTTTACCTAAAGGAGTTTTTTCCTAAATGAAAATAGATTTATGACTTAGGCTACATGTACAATCAGTCTAGCCTAACTATTGATTAAACATTGTTAACAATCTCCTAACTTAAAATTAAATCAACTTTAGTCTCCAATCCTTATCTGGGATAGGCTAGACCTAGGCTAGGCTATGTGGTGTCGCTATTTTCTGTAAAGTTACATCACAGTTCAGGTCTAACGTTACTCGAACGTTCCGCGACTGACCAGAATATGATAAACATGAATCCCAGCTCACTATTTTTCATAACCACTTTTATGCCAGCAGTACCAGGTATTGCAGTAAGGTACTTAACGTTACATTAGCGTTGTTTCTCACTGTTATTAAGTTAGCCTTGCATCAACGTTCAGATTAAACTTAAAGTCTTAACTTTGATTGGTTTGCAGTTGAGTTAGGCTACCAACCTGAACATGTCCCGATGTAAATAATTCAAAGCTGTTTTCCTGAATGGCTTTCATATTCGACGCTAAAAAGAAATTAATGATTGAAGTTATGTTAAATTTGTTTATTGGTGGCAATCTTGCTGTTCCAAACGCTTCCTTTAGTTCAATAAATTCACCCATCTTCGTGCCTGAGTGTTACTGTATAGGCTAACTCACAATGTCAGCGTTTTTTTTTCTTATTTTAATTTTAGCGCGGTGGTTTGCGTTGTGTTTACAAACATCATTCATGTGGTTTCTGTCGTCTGTTGTTTTGCTTTTATCCTCTTTTGATTGGTTTACCATAAACACGTGAATTTGGCCATGTGACATTATTTAAATTAGATTCCCGGATATTACCGATCAAATATGAAAAGGTTTATTGCACCTACTGCCTGACTGCCCGCAGGTGCGGTCTGATGTAAGTGTTCGAGTCGTACGTTAACGAAACCAATGTGCATACATATAATATCTGTGGTGCGCAGTGAAATTGCTGCCATGTTTAATCAGTAACAGATTGCAAGTGTACGCAACACATGTTTTATTGCATATTTTTTTTTTGTACGTATATATTTTTTTGTACGTATATATTTGTTTGTATTTATAATTATGTTTGTATATATATAAAAGGCTGACACTATACTTACATTTCTGTTTAAAGATAAATTGATTTGAATTTACATTGATTTAAAGATATATTGATTTAAAGATAAAGATTTAAAGACAAATTTAAATAATAAATGCTTATAGAAGCATTTTATTATTAGATATATTAATGTTTATATATAAGTTCTTATATTTGAAGATATATTTTCTGTTTGTATATTATTGGATTTTTTTAATTTTTTTTATTTCATATCTATTTTGTCGTTTTTTTTATCACTCTATATCAAAATTACACATTTGTTTCTTTTTATTTGTTTTATTTTTAGTTTATATTTTCTTATTATCTTTTTTTTAAATTCTATTTATTGCATATTCAATTCATATTTTTGTATAACATCCTTTTTTGTAATGGTTTCTTTTCAATCATTTCATTTTTGGTTCGCATGCGTAGCATTATGCGAACCTATGTAATGGCGATTACGTCCGTCCGTCCGTCCGTCCGTCCGTCCGTCCGTCCGGACGTCAGATTCCCTCAGAAATGTTAAAGTTTTTTGAAAATTCCTCAGAAAATGTTAGTTTCTTCAGAGTTCCTCAGAAAAAGTTAGTTTTTTAGATATCCTGATGGAAGGTTAAAATTTCCTTATAAAATGTTAAAGTTTTTCAGAGATACTTAAAATAGGATTGAACATTAGTTTCCTTGAAAAGTCTACAATACATTTGATATTTTCTTAGAAGATAACTGTAAAATGATATAATTTTCTTCAGAGATCTTCAAGTCTCTCTTGTAGTACTTGAGATTTAAAATTCTTCAAAATATTTAATCACCAACAGTTGTATCAGGTCATGATTTTTTAAACTGCACCTTTATTATTGTGCTCATTTGCATAAGGTTGCTACAGTATTATGACCTGACCAGACTTTTTTATTTAATATGCTTAGTCAGGGAGTGTGACAGGATGTGATTGCATATAAACACAGGAAGGGATGCCATGTGGGACATGGATGAGAGCCATGGAGGACATATGATTGAATATTTACCATGTTGTATACACCAAGGGCTATATTAGGCATAATTATATGACTCCACCTTTTTTTCTTATTCAACAACTCATTTGCATATAACTTATTGTATGAACTAACACTTTAACACATAGTATGCTCAATCAGAAACTGTGATAGCTGGAATGAGACTTCTTATGGAGCCTATGGGATGTCAAGTCAGACATAGGGTGGGATGCCATGTGGGACATGGGGTGGGATGCCATGTGGGACATGGGGTGGGATGCCATGTGGGACATGGGGTGGGATGCCATGTGGGACATGGGTGGGATGCCATGTGGGACATGGGGTGGGATGCCATGTGGAACTGGGTGGAATGCCACGTAGGATATGTGGTGGAATGCCATGCAGGACATAGGGTGGATTGCCATGGGATGGAATGTCATGTGGGACATGGGATGTCATGTGGGACATGGCATCCCACCCCATTTCAACAAGTCATTTGCATATAAGTTATTATATGAACTAACACTTTCATACATAGTATGCTCAATCAGGGACTGTGATAGCTAGGATGAGACTTCTTATGAAGCCTATGGGATGTCATGTGGGACATGGGGTGGGATGCCATGTGGGACATGGAATGGGATACCATGTGGGACATGGGGTGGGATGCCATGTGGAACAGGGTAGAATGCCATGTGGGACGTGGTGGGATGCCACGAGTAACACAGAGTGTGACATAGGTTGAGATGCCATGTGTGACATAGGTTGGGATGCCATGTGTGACATAAAGTAGGATGCCATGTGTGACATAAGGTAGGATGCCATGTGTGACATAGGGTAGGAGACTATATGGGACATAGAGTAGGAGGCCATGGGGACATGGGATGTGGGACATGATGCCATGTGAGAAATTAAGTAGGATGTCATTGGGACATTAGGAGGGACACCATGTGGAACATATGGTGGGATGCTATGTGGAACATCAGGTGGGAAGCCACTGATACGAGACACAGGGAGGGATGCCATGTGAGACATATGGAGGGATGTCATGTGGTACATATGGTTGGATTAATGTGGGACATACATGTAGGATGGGATCCATGTGGGTCATAGCATGGGATGCCATGTGGGACATATGGTGGAATGCCATGTGGGACATATGGTGGAATGTCATGTGAGACACTGTATGGTGATTTGCCATGTGGGAGATATGGTGGAATACCATGTGGGACAAGGCATGGGATGTCATGTGGGACATGAGGTGGGATGTCATTTGGTACATGGGATGTGGGACATAGGGTGGAATGCCATGTGGGTCATAGAATGGGATGCCCTGTGGGACATATGATGGAATGCCACGTGGGACATGGGATGTCATGTGGGACATGGGGTGGGATGCCATGTGGAAGATATGGTGGAATGCCATGTGGGACATGGGATGGGATGCCATGTGGGAAACATGGGGTGAGATGCCATGTGGTACATGGGATGCCATGTGGGACATAGTGTGAGATGCCATTTTCATAATTGGCCGGGTCATATAATATGGATGTCAATTTGCATGGGATTGCGAACCATGACGGTATTTACCGTTCTAGTTAGTTTATGTTTTTATTAACAATTTTCTTAAATTCTTTTGTATTGAATTCTTTTCGTTTATTTAATATTCAATTGTTATTTTTCTTCTAACATTTTTATTTTTATTGATTTCTTTTTAATCATTTCATTTTTTTTATGTTTCTTATTAGTATTTTTTTAATTTTTTTGTATTGAATTCTTTTCATTTATTTCATATTCAATTTATATTTTTCTTTATAACATACTTTTTTATTGGTTTCTTTTTTTGTTTATTTCATTTTTATATTTATGTTTTTTACTCTTTTTTCTTCTTTGTTTTCATTTTTGCCCAAACGGTCGCCCATAAAAACTGTAGGCCAAATTTTTGGGCAGTGCTTTTACTAATGCAGAACAACCGTTTTTAAAATTCAAAATTTAGACTGCGTTTAAAGCATCGTCACCATTCGCCCTTATTTAGGATTTTAAAGATCTGGTAACACGCCTTTCCTAGAGGATTGAACAAGGGCTCGTTTTGGCTTAAAACTAACATTAAAGGATTAGCTTAGTGGTCAGGCAAGTCTATCTTATGTGTAAGCAGGTTTCAAATGAAACAAATGGTGAAGAAAGCATTCGAAACTCTTATTCCGTTAAAGGATTAGTTCAGTGGTCAAACAAGTCTATCTTATAGGAAAGACCATTTAAAGAAAGCGCCCCTTGAAACACGGACGTGGGGAAACTGACAGTGTCATTTTCATCCAATTCGCAGGGCACTCTCTCAAATCCCTGGTATACCAGAGAACTGTTATTTGCCCCTGGTATTACGCAATCATTCGGCCACACAGGTACTTGAAAACTCGACAAAAAATGCTGTAATTTTATCAAACCTTTGTATCTAAGCATCACAGAGTTCTTACTTGGATCCTTCATACCTTGGAAACTGGTTTAATTATTTCATTTGGTGCAGAAATCGTAACAATAGCCCCATTTTCAGCAGCGTAATTCTGAGCGACTTTTAAAATTAGCCGACCTATTTACCTCGTTCCCTGGAAACTATTTCGATAAACAATCCTGCAGTTTTGCCATTTCCGAACATCAGTGGAATATACTTTTTGCCAGGACTTTTTGTGTGTATAGGTCAGGAGTTAAGCACCATCGAGCATGCTTCAGCAGACCTCCGTGGTGAGTGGTATAGCACTTCCCTGGTTAGGGTTTTGTCCTCTCACCTGCACGTCCCGGGTTCGATTCCCGGTGGGTCTGCAACCAGTGAGCTCACAACTGGCCGTGGCCGTCTTGATATTATATCCAGCACTGGATGCTTTCGGGACGTGAAACCTTGCTACGCTATGCTATACTTACTACGTAAAGCAAACACGTGCAGTGCTGCAGTGTAAAAAAGGATTTTCCAAAGATATTAGCATAGCATAGCAAGGTATAACGTCCCGAAAGTATCCAGTGCTGGATATGATTATATCAATGGTAGGCAATAGCAATTGCGAGATATTCATACACATAAACTCATACTTCTTTAAATATGGCAAAATATAATTATACATTGATTACTTATAAATGTAGAAGAAATACACTTTACAAATTTCTTTATGCCTAAAACTCAAAGACATAAGATATAGTGATGATATTTAAGTAAAAACTCCCCTCGTGTTGCCGTTATACGGGGAGGAAGTTTATTGTTGGAATGCTGCTCTTGATTTCTTTAACTTCGAAATTAATTTACGTGAAAAAACGAAATATAGCGTCAATTTCAATGTCCAAGGCTTGAATCTTCTAACGTTTTGTCTAATTAAAACAAATTTCATGTATTTCACACCTTAAGAGGGCAAGTTTTGTTAAAAACGAAGAGGAATAATTCGGAAATCAACTGGAAATTGCAAACCGCCACATTTACTAGAATGCTACAGGCACAGAAAAGCAGGACGGGGTTCTGTTCAAGGGGCAAGTTCTGAAATGAGGACTTCAAAAGAAACAAAATGGCGAAGAAAGCATTCAAAAATCTTATTCCGTTAAGGAGATATTAAAGTTTAAAGTTTGGTATCATTTGTATAGAAACGACTGAAATCAAACTAATTGTGATGTCATAGCCTCGTCAGTCTTGATGTATTCTATCATATCTTGTCTTGCGACTCTGTGGCTTAAAAACCATGGGATATGTCAAAAAAGTAGTGGAACAGTGAATCTAGAAAGGTATTTATAATATACCACCTGAAGAAAGTCTGAGGATAAATAATCTAAATAGTGATAAATGAAATTAACTTTCTTTAAAATACATAAAGACTTCGAGGAATCTAAGACTATGACGTCATAACTAGTCTGATTTCGGTCGTTTCTACACAAATGATAACAATTTTTAAATGCTTTCTTCACAATTTAGTTTCTTTTAAAGTCCTCTTTTATAGAAAATGGACTTGCTAGACCACTAACTAATCTTTCAACCTTTTTGTCTTATATCGATATAATAAAATGTTGAACACGGCCCTGCTTCGCAACTAGGAAGTTTGGGGTCGAAAGAAATTGTTATTCAGTTCTTTCAAACATACCATACACTCAGTTCTTGGACCCCTAGATTTCAGTGGTTTCTCTTCTTGCATGCACCCTCCCATAATCCCCACGATCATGCTGACTCGTGGTGTATGATATCAAAAACAATGAAATGATTAACGGATTGTCTGTAATGAAAATGTCTGTGTATTAGTTTTGCTCTAATCTATTAATGACGAATGCACTCAAACTATAAATGTTCGAGTTTTGGAGAGCAAAAAAATCACTTACTTTCAATTGAAATTTAGTTCATAAAAATGTAACACATTTGTGATTTTTGAAAAACAAAAATATTTTATTTTTCTCTGCAAGATCACGAATGTTCAGAAGACTGCACAATGGACAACAAGATTTTTTCATCAATGGTGAGTTCTTATTTATATCCGTTCCATTGGCTACAGGACTTGACGCTTTGTAATTCCCCGTAAGATTAGTGTTTTGTAAATTTGAAATAAAATTACTAAGCATAGTCAAAAATGTAAATGCATAAATCTTAACTTGTTATGGTAAAACCCACCGAGTCGGTTGGGATTGTAATTTGGGTTAGTGAATTTGAACAAGATGTAAGGATTAAAGTTAAGTCGAAGGCGGGTTTGTTTCTTTCAAAGCAATAAGTAAAGCAATGAGCAATAGTGAGTGATACACGTGGGAACAGTTGCGTAGCCAGGATTTTTATATTAGAAAGGGGGGTTAAATAAACTGACTAGATATGTAGTGGTGCCACACCTTGGTGTCACTTCGAGCGCAAAGCGCTCGACTTATCGGCGTGGGGTCAAGGGGCCCGCTTTAGGACCCCTAGTGGTGTCCAGGGGCGAAGCTCTCGCAAAATTAAAGTTTTAAGGGAAAAAAAAAGTATGTTACAACGCATAGTAAGAAGATGAATTATAAAAGTCAAAATTCATGTCAAAGAGAGCTATAATACACAATATACAAAACACTAAATCATGACAACGCATAATGTGGAAACAGTCATGTTTTATTGTTTACGTTTGTACACGGTTATAGGTTTATCGTCACTGTTTGAAAAATATGGGTATGGTAATACTGTATCGCGTGCCCTCCCCGATACCCCCTCCCCGATACCCCTTCCCCGATACCCCCTCCCCGAACCCCCTCCCCGATACCCCCACCCCGATACCCTCTCCCCGATACCTTCTCCCCGATACCCCTCCCCGATACCCTCTTATCGATACCCTCTCCCCGAGACCCCTCCCCGATACCCCTCCCCGATACCCCCTCCCCGATACCCCTCTCTCTCTCCGGGCCCCTCTCTCCGGGCCCTCTCTCCAGGCCCCCCTCTCTCTCCAGACCCCTCTCTCTCCAGGCCCCCTCTCTCTCTCTCTCCGGGCCCCTCTTTCTCCGGGCCCTCTCTCTCCGGGCTCCTCTCTCTCCGAGCCCTCTTTCTCTCTTCTCTTTCTCTCCAGGCCCTTCTCTCTCCGGGCCCCCTCTCTCTATCCGGGGCCCGGATATATTAAGGCCAAATCTAAATCTAACCTAAACATGTAAATGATCCAATCATGTTCTATGCTAAGGCCGTATCTCAAGAAATTAAAGTTAATACCGAAAAAAATCATAAAGAAATTATGGATCAGTCTAATAAAATTCAAACAGAAGTAGAAAATAACCTCACTCCTCTAATTTCAACTATTTTGTTTAAAGTTGTAAAAGAACTAGTAGAGAAAGTTTTTGTAATTATTGCCGATCTTATGAATAAGTTTCGTTCGACTGTTGGATTATCCCAAATTCCCACTTCAATTATCTCAAATTTCTGTGTTCAGGTGGCATCAGAACACCTTAAAGGTATTATTTAGAGCGATTTTCTTAAATCCTTCTCCATCGGTGACGGAGATTTGTATCTAGATTCAGTGTTCTAGTGCATTCGTTTTTGTTGTGGGTTGCTTGGAGCATCCATTACGATCTTTTCAATTCACATACTTACACTTTTCTGTACGATATGAAAATAAGCCATTTTGATTATAAATCCATCACAAATAAATCAGACGAAATTATTGACTTCCTTTTATCTAATAACATTTCCGTTGCAGGTTTTAATGAGACTCGACTTAAATCCTCTCATAACTTTTATAATCCAGGTTATAATTTAATTACAACTGTAAACCCCAATGGTTATTGGGGTTCTGCGCTTGCAGTTGACAATAATTTATCATTTAAAATTATTAATAAGGTTTCTGATATTTTTGAACTTATTGCCATTTCACTTTCAACTCCCGACATTCCTGATTTACTGGTAATCTGCTTATATCTACCCTGCTCTTACAAATCTTTCCCCTCTAATCTGATAAACAGACTTATCGGAAATCATAGTTCATTCATTATTATTGGCGATTTTAATGCTAAACACTCTCTTTGGTGGGATTCCTATGATTCCCCCAAAGGCAACGATATTGTTGACTTTATACTACATAACAACATTAAACTCATTAATGATAAAACCCCTACTTTTTTTCACGTTAATACAACTTGTAAACCCAGCATCCTAGATTTATGTTTACTTAATAATAGTCTTTACATTCACTTTTCGTTTTTCAGGCTGGACCTGGTCTCGATAGTGACCATTTACCAATTACTTGTAGTCTCAATTGTAAAAACGTTGTTACAGTTTCGACCGACTACCCTGATTTTACTCGAGCTAACTGGTTAGCTTTCTCTTCAGCTCTGGATTCGAGTATAGATAATTTAAGTTGTAAATCTTTTGATATTGGCACGCTTGACACTTTGGTTTCTTTTATTACTTCCTCAATTATCTCGGCCAGTTCCAAGTTCATTCCAGTTAAGTCTTTCGTTGACAATACTAGGAAGCATACCATTTTACCTCAGTATATTATACATTTATTCAAATTTCGCAGGCGTTTACGTAGAAATTATAATAAAAATAAGTGCTCCTTACTTAAACATAATATTAATGTAATTCGTAGAAAAATTAGAACTGAAATTAAACTCTTCAAAAATCAGACTCTTTATAATAAATGTATTAAACTGGACTATAAATCTGACAGTCGTCATTTCTGGAAAAGCATGAACAACCTTCTAAATAAATCTAAATCTGAAAATAACTCTACTCCGTTACATTATAATAACTTTACCTACTTTATTGAACTCGAGAGATGCAAGTGTTTTCGATTGTATTTTGACTCTGTCCTCTCCACGGGCCGCTCTGATAATTTCTTTGATGATAATCATTTTAACTATATTAATAATTTTGTCAGAAAGAAGAATTTTTTAAACCTCATTTCAAAGTTTAAGTGCAAGAGAGGTGACACACATCATTTACTTAATTCTGTTTCAGTTTTAGAACTCGAAAAAGCTCTTAAAAATACTAAACAGACGGCCCCTGGAGGGGGGAGTCACTTACCTTCATATTAAAAAGTGTTCTGTAAAATTTAAATATTTTCTTTGTCAACTTTACAGTATTTGTTTTAAATTTTGTATTTTTCCTATAAAGTGAAAATCGGGGCATCTTATCCTTATACCTAAGCCGGAAAAAGATCATTTAAAACCGAAAAATTACAGACCTATTAAACTTTCTTCAGTTCTCAGTAAACTTCTCGAGAGGGTCATCTGTTCTAGGCTTACCACTTATCTTTACGATATAAGTTTCTTTAATAATTTTCAAGCTGGTTTCCGTTCAAAATTCATACCGCAGACCAGATAGCCAAGTTGTCTCATCATATTGCTTTAAACCTTTGTAAAAAATATGTTGTGTTTACTGCCTTTTTCGATGCCGAAAAGGCTTTCGACAAGTTATGGCATAATGGTCTTCTTTATAAACTAAATAAGATCTCTCTCCCGGTTAAATTCATTCGCCTAATTGCAGACTTTTTATTTAACAGGCAAATTCGATTTAAAGTTAATAATTTTTTTCTGATCCTTTGGTCGTGAATAAGGGCACCCCTCAGGGTAGCCCTCTTAGTCCACTACTTTTTTTGATTTTTGTAAACGACATTCCTAACCCATCTTCTGATTACATTTATATCTCTTAATATGCAGACGACTTGGCTGTCTGGTCGTCGGTCAATAATATTCTTGCCGCAAGGGACGACTTGCAATACTATATTAACCTACTTCAATGCTGGTGCAGCAAGTGGAGATTATTCCTAACCCTTCTAAGTCACAATCTATTGTTTTCTCTCGTCGCCGTCCTGTTTCAATCCCGATCTTAGTTTTTAACGATACCGTAATTCCAAACTATAATTCAGTTAAGTTCTTGGGCATCACGTTTGACAGTTTGATACTAGATTTAATTTTAAGCCGCTTTTTGAATCCGCACTTCCCAATTATTTACTATTTGTGGGACAGCTTATAATCCAAGAGCTCCATCGTCTACAACCTTAATTTTATACACTAGTCTTATCCGTTCACTCATTGATTACTCATTTATTGTTTTCCCTCTACTCTCCAAAAGTAACCGTTGTAAATTAGAGCAAATTCAAATTAATGCTCTAAAGATTATTTTTCACATACCTCGTTGGGTTTCACCAATTGTACTTATTGACCTTCACTCCCTTCCCAGCGTTCAATCACGGATTGATTCACTTCTTAAAAATTACTGTAAAAACCGCTTAGAAATTGATAATCACTTAAGCAGTTGATCCTCTGGAATTTCATTGAGCCTAGCGTTAAAGGCCCGTTTTCGGTGACTCTTATTTAGTTTCTCTTGGCCTAGCCTACTCATTTTTTCTTATAATTTATTATATTTGGTGTTATTCCTATGTTCCACCCTGGGAATTGTTGGTATGGTGTTTATTTATAGTTACCATTTGTAGTTTTCCTGGGGTGGGGTGGCTCTGAAACGACTCCCCCCCCCTCCCCCCCTCTTCCCCTCCCTCCTCTCCGGCTACACCACTGCGTAGGAACTTACTTTACGGAGAAGGTGAACCCCTCAACGAGAGAACAATGATCAAGAGGAAGTGATCATTTTTCACGTAGTCAATGGAAAAACGATTGACCAGACTGTTTGGACGGAGGTTATGTTTTCACATGAGTTGGTCTGTTTGTCTTTAACATATCTCAAGACCGGATGTATAGATTTTGATTAGATTTGATGTGTGAGTTTTTCACTGCTTAAAAATTAAATGATTACGATTTTGAGAAAGGGCAGAAATGGAGGGGAGGGGATGTTTAGTGTGAGGTCTATCGAGACTTAGTTTAAACTTTCAAATGGAATTTACTGAAACACTTGACAGATCTCACCCTAAAATTCCCCCCCCCCCCTCCCCTCTTCTCCCTCCCTCATTTCTTCCTTCTCCTAAAGTTTTGATCACTTCTTCAGTAAGCAGTGAAAACCCCACACACCAAATTTAATCAAAATCCATGCATCCATTCGTGGGATATGTTGATGCCAAACGGACAAGTTGAAACTTACCATTAGAATGTGCTGAACAATAAATTCATGCTCTGAAAAGAAATCCAAACAACTAAATTTCTAGACTTAAGGAAATCAAAGCAAATGGTTCCTGGTATGAAAAATAAAAATATCATAACTATTGGTTTCTTGCATGAAAGGAAAATGGTGTACTATGAATCTTGCCGTAAAGGAAATGCAATGGACGCTTAGCCTACATAAGACTGAAAACAATGATACAAACTTGAAAGAAATCAGTCAGAAGGAATATAATCCTGAAGTGTTTAGGTAATACAGATCACAAGTGAGAAAGACATTTTTGGGGCTAAATATTTACGATGGGAAATGAACTGCAGGACCGGGATGGAGGAGGGGGGGGGGGGGGAGAGGGGGGCAGAGGTATGAATTCTACAGAGTGCTAAAATTCTAGTTGTAATCTTTATTCATTATCGACGATAATGTGGCAACTGGAGTAAAATGCATCCTTCCATATTTTTGTTATTAAAACCATATGTATTATGTAACGTGCCAAAAGATACTTATAAGTTTGAATACAATGGAGCAGTGACCAAAGATTGAAAAGGCTCTAGGCTTGTAAAATGACATTAAGAATTTTTGGCCACTTAGACTCCTCCAACGCGACACCAGTTATTGTTACACCATACACAGCACAGGCTGATGGGGGTAATCTGTACCTTTTTAACTGACAGTATCTTCATAGTCTATTCACAGTTGACTTGTTAGCAAGCCAGCTACTATTACAATGTACACAATAGGTCATTCATTTGGGGCTCAAGCCACATGACTGCTGTGCAGTGAAACGAATCAGATTAGTCCTTGGCCGAGTCTAAATATAAATATACATTATATGCTTGGGAGGACTTTTTGCAAAACCCATAAATGATTGATGGACCATTCCTTCTAAAGATGGTTATTTTCTAATGACTAAGACATAATAAAAAAAAATAGCAAATTTGTTAGTTCTAGGTATGTAAATGAAGGTAGTTTACATATCCTTCTTCAAATAAAGTCATTGGTGATTTTGAAATTTGTTTTCAAACATGTAAAGATTAATTGAGTTTAATTTTCAGTTTTGTTTTTGTTAATTTAGCTACTATTCTTCAAACTTCTGTGCAACAGTATTTAAAAGAGATTGATATTTATCTGTTCATATAAAAATGGAACGCCATTCCATTGATGATATACTAAAGTTGCATGTAAGTTGATAAAGCCTGAAGCACCAAATAAAATGAAATATCAAATGCTTTTTTACGATATTTAAGTATTTTAATAAATCTTGTAGACGTAGGAAGGATTTTTACTGGGAGCTAAAAGTTTGAAACTAAAAATCTGGCTAAATTGTTTGTTTGATTGTCAGCTGTTATTGCGCAATAATATGTGACATGATGGAGGAAGGATCCTTTATTGCCCTCTGGAATTGTTTGTATTCCTCTGTCAATATTGTCTGAAATATAGAAATACACTTCGGGCAAAATTTGATGGAAATTTGGCACACCCTGAATCATCATGTATCTAGAAAAGACATGAAATTCACAAATAGCTGAATTTGAAGAACAGAATTTGAAGAACTATATCAAGATTCTGAGACGTGTTCCTTTTGGTATATCACAAATTCCGGACAAATGAACAAAACATAAAACTTTGATTAGTCATAAATTGAAAACTAAATAAGCTTTTTACCAAGTTAAAAAACTATTTCACTCGGAATTTCATTATCTAAAATATGCTAGATTTTCATAGTCCTTTAAGTAACAAGTAACATATTCAGCTGCAATTATCGGCTGGCTTAAGGGGAAAAGAGATATTAGATTAATCTTTAAAAATATTGTGATATTTTGCTACTTAGCCAGTACACATTGATAAATATTTACACAAATCTTTTTTTTGTTTCTGCCTTCGTCCAGCTCCCCACCAGCCTGTAAGTTTTGTCCGTAGAAAGTATAAATCCCTTGGGGTTTTTTTTTCTTAACCGATATTAGGTTTTTTATGTTTTTATTTTACAGAAAACGCGGAAGACATCGCACTTCCACCCTGTGGAAAGAACCTTCCCGAATCTCTCCACGGCGGGTACTGGCTACAAAATAATTATAGATCATTAACATGTGACAATACAAGAGTGTTCAGTCGCTCGGACATCGCCCAATGTTTTCGTCATATGCACGTGCTATTTCTTGGGGATTCTGACCTCCGTGGATGGTTCGGGATCATTGCCGAGAAACTAGGAATGAAGAATGGGATTAGCAAGTACCAGCATGCGATGATGTACGTAAGAAGGGATTTAGATGTAAATATTACTTTCCAGTTCCATCCCCTTTTTCGACACCCTCTCGAGAGTCATTCGCAAGTCTCCGACCATCGCTATGAAGCTGAAATCATTTTAGAGACAATGACCCGCAACAAACACTGCAACATGACGGTAGTGATTGGACCATGGGCGCATTATGCGTTATGGACGCCCGACGCATTCAAAGAAAGGCTCGAATTTCTTCGAGAAGGGATCGCTAAAGTTTTGCAAAAGTGTCCAAATGCTAATATAATCTTAAAAAGTCCACATCCAACTGGGAGGAATAACTCATACTTTGATTACATATGTAAAAACATGATAAATATTCAAAAAGAAGTATTCATGCCATTGGCAAAAAACGTCATATACTTGAATATATGGAATTTGGTGGAAGCTGCCTATTGGTCTTCAGACCCCCATCCAAATAAAAACGTCATTGAAGCTCAGATTCAGCTTTTCCTATCTTATATTTGCTAGGAAATTTTTACGGACTTTATCAATAATATAGAACAAGTTATTTTGCCACTCAAAAGACGCTTGCCATGTTGACTTTTCTCAGAAATTCTAATCCTACCATGAAGTTTTGTTTTGATTTCCAAATTGGACTGCATCTAAACATGTCACATGTTTCAGTGCATACTAAATTTCTTGGATTCGTAGGAATGGGGTACAAAGGAAATCGGCATTGGTGGAACAAGAAAGAGCCACTGAAAGACGTTGTCTCCCGAACTCCCATATATTTTATTCCAACTTTCTACTGAATAAGTATCCAAAAACAGTTAAAAATGCGTGCTATTAAGAGCACTTTTAGCCAGCTAGGTGCCAGTGGGCTGCCATTTGGGAAACATTGTCGCCAAATTTGTTAGGAATGATTAATGTTGGCAGTAGTGGCGCCGTCACGGGGATGGATGAAAAGTGCCCTCCCCCATTTCTTAAATTAAAATTTATTTTGTCTAAAAATGGTTATTTTGACCTTTTTAATAGGATGGGGGAGAAGGAGGGGTAGTCTGTATCATTGCAAAATTATATTCTGCTATATTAGATCGTTCGTAATCATCCTAATTTAGTTAAAAGATCCGTGTATTGCACATATTCAGAGTCTTTTGGGGCATTTAAAACTTGCGTAGTTTCCCGGGGTTTCGCCCCCAGGACCTCACCTTCCCACCGGGGCTTTGCCCCTGCACCACATAAGGGGCCCTAAGGCCCCTTGACTCCATGCCTAAAATATTTTTGCCCCAATATCAAACCCCTGGCGGCGCCACTGGATGGCAGGTATTGGCAGTAAGCTGATATAAAATGATCCTTGTTCAGATTGATTTTCAAGAAAAAATGTTAAGAAATATTTTTAATATGTTAAGATATCTTTTAGCGAAAAACTTAACATACAGACATATGCATAGCAAATAAGTTAAAATATAATGGAGTACGTGTTGATATGTAAATGAGTACGTCTTGATATGTAAATAAGTACGTGTGGATGTAAATGGTACGTGTTGATATGTAAATGAGTACGTCTTGATATGTAAATGAGTAGGCCTACGTATCGTGTTGATATCTTCATGAGTATCGTGTAAATATACAAATGCGTATGTGCTAATATGTAAATGAGTCTGTGCTTATATGTAAATCAGTACGTGTTAATTTATGAAGTGTTTATTTGTAAATGGCCATGCATTGATTACGTAACAATATGAACCGAGCTAGTGTCGACATATACTTGGTTGGAGCAAGTCTGGGTGTGGGTGGGGGTGGTGTTGGGGGCTGGGGGTTGGGATGGATTCCCTCGTAGCACCGCCACTGCGAGTGAGGTAATTTGATTCGTAGCTGAGCACAGACGGCCATGACTGATTTTATACAAATGTGCCGACAAATGAATACATTGTTTATGAAGTACACTAAATGAATGAATTTGAATTAATTACAAATTAACGAAAATCTGAAAGTGACTCTTACTCTTGTCATTTTTTCCCCTCTCCAACTAAGTTGGTGAGGGGAGATATCATCTTTACCGTTCGTCCGTCCGTCCGTCCGTTCGTCCACATCCATTGTCTGTCCAACCTCTTGACCTCATAGATTGCTCAGCTACTGGGGAACAAAGAGTTTCTGCCTTCAGAAAAAAATTCCCAACTATTTTTATAAGAATTTTTTTTTAGAAAGGAGACTTGAAAAATAACAAATACATTTTAGACTTGGAATAGTAATTGAAATATTCGTTCTGGCATGCAAAACAAGTCGAACAGCTGACAGACGACTCAATAGAATTTCGCATTAAGTGTCTTGGAAATGAATAGCACAAAAAATAGTCTTTGTTTGATTGAAGTGGAAATACTTATGATATCTCCAAGTTAATCTGCAATGAATTTTCATTCTGATTTGGTAGATAGATCAATCCGATTTGATTTATAAGAGCAAAACAGTTTAAAGTAGTATGAATGGAAGATGTAGGTGAATGGGAGATGGTATAGTTAATGGGGCATGTTGGAGGGTGGTAGGTGAATGGAGGGTGCTAGGTGATTGGAGGATGATGACATGCAGGTTTAGGTTGGTGGAAGGTGAATGGGGCATGTTGGATTGATACAAGCCAGGGGATTGGAGTTCGGAGAAAATAATGTTGAGTGGAAGATGGCATAATGATTGGCAGATGGAGGACTTGGGATGGCATGGGGGACAGGATGGGATGAAACGTGGGACAGGGTGAGATGGCATGTGGGACAGGGTTCCATGGAATATCAGAATGTCATGGCATATGGGACAGGGTGGCATGGCATGTAAAACAATTTGGTTTTATGGCATTTTTTTCAGTAATCAAGTATAACATATAGTGCTTGGGGCGCTAGAGGTAACCCTCCGCATAGGCACAATATTATACAACAACAGAAGTACACATAACAAACGGCTATTTTTCATATAAACGCAAAAGGTATATAAAAGAAAAAGGAAGGCTCCTCCCCTCACTGCAATGATAGTAAAAAACAAAGAAAATCTCTGGCAGATTGATTGTTGGAAAATAAATATGATAAATACCTGAATACTGATCATGGCAGTTATGACAGGCTGGGATGGAATGTGCGACAGGTTGGAATGGCATGGGGACAGGGTGGCATGACATGTGGGACAGAATGGCATGTCATCAGTCTGGGTTTAAAGTGGGAAAGTATATAAGACAGGGTGGGATAGCATGTTGGATCGGATGGAATGGCCTGGGGATGGCACGTGGTACAGAGAGGGATGGCATGTGGACAAGGTGGCACGGTATAATGGACAGGGTGGCAAGACATATGGTGGAATGTCATGTTGATTGCAGGTGATAGCGGTCATGTGGTGGGATGGCATCTGCATTTCATGTCTGATTTTTGTAGGGTAGGATGGGATGGCATGTAAAACAGAGGATGGATAGCAGGTGGAACAGCAGATGGGATGGCAGGTGTGACAGAGGATTGAAAACATTGTGATTAGCCGCGGAGGGATTTGTATCGTTTGCGATGTCCGGTTTGATCTCAAATATACATTTCTGCCTGAATATCAAAAAGGAACTACTTAAGAAATATTATAAGCTCATTTTGTTTCCTTTCATTTTGCAAGTATTTTCTATATTTCTTTGCAAGAAAAATCATAAAATTCACAGAGTTTAAACTCTAAAGAAAATCATTAAAATGGTACAAAACAATCCGATCAGAGTTGATAAAATCAAATACAAGGAGACAGTGGGAGTGGATTAGAGGGCAGAGCCGGAAATTTTGTTAACTTCGGAAAATGAACTTACTAAATTAAGTTTCTATCAACGTTCAAGCTGCTTCTAATTAAAAATCTAAATTTTCGGGAAATATCCTTTAATTTTGGGACATTTTCTTCGATTTCCGGACATTATCTTCTCTTTTCAGGAAATTTACGGGTAATTTTTTTGAAATTACTTGGGGAAATTGCTTGGAAATTATTTGCCCAAATTTCGAAAAATTTCGTTTATATTTTTAGACCTTTTTTTATATTTTTTTATTTCTTTCATTTCCAGGTTTCCAGACAATTTTTTTGATTTTTGGGAAATTCTATCTCCTTTACGGCCATTTTTATTTAGGGGATCAATTTTCGGGAAATTTTCTACAACCTTTGAGAAATTTTCAATAGGCCTAATCTTACCAAACTTCCAGGCTTTCAATCTTTTTTAATTAAATATTATTAATTACCCAACTATGAATTCCAACCGGGCAGGAAGCATACAATTGGGAAAGTAAAATGCTCTTAGGGTCCACTTTTTACACTTCTGCCCCCCCCCCTCCCCCTCCTCTCTCCTCCAAGGACCTCACCACCCTCCGTGAAAAGTCTAGCTACAACACTGTGGGAAAATAAGTGTATAGGTTAGAATTAAAGCCTTCAGGAATATGATTATTGGGAAATTTTCCCCTACTTACCCGAAAATTGTGTAAAATTTCCCAAAAATGAAGAAAATTGGGAGGATTTCATTTATATTTGCCGTTCCGCTGTTTGAACGCACATTTCTTTCCTTAATTTTCACGGATCATTTTGACCGCTTTCCCTAGGACCTCAGGCCCGGGTGCAATGACCTTCTTGAAACCCTTTCTTGGTGGTACTGGGTTATTCCATCACTTTAGGTGACTGCGATGTAGAAAATAATATAAAAGTATTACATAAAAACTGTTGGTCTGTCCGCCCATTCATACAAAGTGGACAGCTTACCATAAATAAACTTGATCAAACTTGAGTAATACACAAAAATAAAAAGAAGGAATTTTAAAATTAACATAATATTCTCAGATTTTGATACTTTATTAACCAATATGGAAATTATTAAATGTCTATAGACCCTTAAAAGGAATGAAACCATGATTTTTTTTTGTATCTAATATCCCTAATCTTTGTGTCCTTAGTTCCATGGAACTCCAAAAGGACCACATCATGAAGGTGTCAATTTATTTCATGATGGTTTCAACTATATGGTGAAGGTATCAAGTATTTGATGAAGGTGTCAACCTATTTCATGAAGGTATGAACTTATATGGTAAAGGTATTAACTTATTTGATGCAGGTGTCATCTTATTTTATGAAGGTGCTTCCACACCACAACCAAATGTGGTCTTCTCGGCGAACTCACTATATGTGATAGTTTCGTATATTCATGAATCATGAGTCATATTTTATAGACCAATGGCATGTTGTCCTCAAAATATTATACATACTCAATAGTTCCGAAATAGCCATTACAGAACACGCCCTTGAACAGAACTCCGTCCTGATTTTCTGTGCCTGAGGCATTTCAGTAACCGCATGTGGCGGTTTGCATTTCTTGTTTATTTCCAAATAATTCCACTTCGCGTTTCAACAAAATTTGCCCTTTGAAGGTGTAAAATTTAATTAATTTGGACAAATTGTCAGAAGATTTAACTTTTGAACATTGAAATTGACGCTATATATCGTATGTCCACGTAAATTTATTTCAAAGTTAAGAAATATCAAGAACAGCATTCCAACGATAAAACTTCTTCCCCGTGTAAGGGCAAAAGGAGTTTTATTTGAATAACATCAATATGTGTTATGTCTGTGGAATTTTAGGCATAAAGAAACTTGTAAAGTGTATTTCTTGTATAGTCATAAGTAACCAATAAATTTCACTGAGTCATATTCAACGAAGCATGAGATTATCATGTGTATGATTATCTCGTAATTGCTATTGCCTACAATTTTCTTTGGAAAATACTTTTCGCACTGCGCGTGTGCTTTAAGTAAGTATGC
>JAIGNY010002318.1:487500-500000 GCA_020152595.1 Chiridota heheva
TATTTAATGAAAAATATTCATGAAAAGTACAGTCTATGAAAGATTATTTTTTCTATCAGAATCACAACTCAGCAAGCACAGCAGAAATGATAAAAAAATACATTTCATATTATTAACATAGGTCAGGCAGCCATACCGCTAGGAGCTAATTATCTGTACAAATAGTCCAACCTGTTAAACCGAATGTTAGTAATCACGTAAAAACGTGTGTATGTCAAAAAGCCTTTCGGATACTTGTCTGAAAGAAATTACAACATCTTCAAACACCCTCGCCAACCCTCTCCTTGTTGTATACCCCATTATGGGGGCACTCGGAGAGTATCATGGAACATGGTTGCCCCTTGATATCATGATGCTTTACAGTTATCCCCCTCAAGGCTTCCCGATCCTGCTTACAAAATTAAATTTACGCCACAATCGTTCCATTGTACGAAGGCTGTGGAAATACATGCGGAGAGGGCACGTACACTGACAGGAGTATGGGCATCTTTGGTAGTGCGCATGCAAGGGTTATTGTGGAATTGGAACAATTGATCCGCGTTTGCGGGCATCATGTCACCGATCCGCTTGATACGAACACGGCCAATGGCAAAACAAAAATAGTTTTGCACCGTGTCCATAGACAATTTCATGCACTGTGCCAGTGCTGAACACGACGAACCTGGAACAATGGCCCTAGCACTAGAACGGAATGAAATTAAGTCAAAATAGCCGTAAGGGGTATTTTGAGAATAAACAAAAAAGGACCCCATGTCGGCATTCCTTAGGCTGGTGACACGGGCTTACCCTCCTTCTTGATAGTATAGTACCCCTCTTTCCTGAATTGCCCTGTCTTGGCGCAAAAGGATGTGGGGCCTTTCAACCGTAGGGTGGTAAGTTCACCCTCTTGCAAATCACAGATAGATAACAAGGTACCCACCTTTGTATAATGCGTCTGCAGCATCGTAATTTGAGAATTTCGTACAAAGCGGTACATTGCACAGGCAAGACCTTCAAAAAATTAGCGTGCATTGCAAGACATACCACATGGTCATACCACAGGCCTCCTTCAACTTGATCTTTATCCATCCGGTGGCACCAGCTCTCACATAGTCCTAAAGCCCTGTGTAAATGTTTTGAGCAGCGGACTCATTCTCTCTATGTCAGTGGGACCCCCAATCACCTACAGGAAAAATAAATGATGCGTAATGAGTAACAATGCAATTATTTCACCTTCTTCATTAGTTTCTTTGACATTGATTTACTCAATAGGCACATTGCACATATCATTGGCAAATTAATACCAATTGATGTTGGCTGTCGTTCGCAGTTAAGCTTGTAAAACCAGTAACGGAAATCAAGCTTGCTGCTTCCCCCAAAATGATTTACGGATGCCACCTGTGTGGGGGAAAGTTATAATCTGCACCTCTCGTTCAATGGTGGCGAGTCCGCCATAAATTTTGTAATGTCACTGATATCTGTCATAGCTGCCATAAACTCCTCCTTATGATCCCTTATAGCTGTATAGTCGTTTAGTCGTTTACAGAGATAGTATACATGCAAACATGCGCCGGTGACTTAGCGGCCCCTATTTGCTTAGGCTTATCTGTAACCTTTAGTGGCTTTTCAGCCTTCTTCCCCTTCTTAATCTCCGCCCCGGCCAGCTGGGGTGACACTTTACTAAAGTCTGACACCGAAAATAACATCACAATATTCTTTACCCGCCTCACAAAATATGCATAACCTAAGGCATAAACATGAAATGTTTTACTATTATATGAGAACATGTGTTTTTCAAACTTGTCCTTAAATTTCAGCCCGTTCTTCTCGGTCTTGATAGGTGCAGCGGGTGCCTCCAGCTGTATGTTTTTTTTCAGCTTCCTCTGCATCCTCCTCTTCCTCCTCCTCCACCTCATCAGTATCCTCATCGGCCTCCATCTGTACACACTCTGCTTCGTCGGTAACATAACCATCCTCAGCTTCCATTTTCACGGGTGTCTCATGTATCTCACCCTCCTCACCGCCGGATTCATCCGATAATTTAAGTACCTTTGCCGCCTTGGCCTTACTGGGCGAAGAGTATCAAAGTCATCCTCATCCGCGTCACTATTATTGTCCATCACTACTACCTTACTTAACCAGTCAACTGTCTCTTTAGCATGGCTTTCTTAGGAGCCTGAGGTGTCTTTGATGGTGGTTGGTTCATCGGCGTCGCTGGTGTCTTCGGTATATTTAGGCTCAGGTTTGGCCTGATCTTAACTAGTTTTTTAGAAAGTCCTAAAGTACTCGCTTCAAATGGCACATTCTTTGAATTCTTTACGTAAGCCATGATGTTAAACAAATATTTCCATAGTAACAAATAGCACAAAATACAAGTATTTATCAGGTTATTCAGGTGTATTATTCAGAATATCGATTAATTATTTAGAATGAAGATTAACACTATTGCAGATCCCTTATATGCATTTTGGGTCACGGAAGTACATCATGTTACGCACGGTCAACCCTTGTACAAGTGGTAGAAAGTGGTGACATCTTGTACCCATACGGGTCCACTCTGCTGAAGACAACATTTACACATATTCTGCGAAAGCCGCAGATGCTAATTGATCGTTATTGTCCAAATCGGCATAATCAAACATAGTCATTATTCTATCAAACGGTACACCTTGTACTCTTAGTCTTAAAAATAACATACAATACAGACCACACAGTAACGACAAATCTGGCTGTACTTGCATGTAGGACCTTTTTACATATCTAAACTTATCTAAGAACTCTTCGATGAGGTCCGGTCCATGCTCCCCAAGCGAGTCAAAGAACTCAACAGTGTGTGCATCAACAATAAAATAACACACCCAATGCTGCCCACCTTTCCACCTAACTTCCGTGTTTGAAGTAATAGCGCTTGGAGGGCTGTACAGGTGGTAGAACACCTCGTCGGATCTATGAACACCATCGTGTACCAAGCACGTAAACTCTTTTAATTTTGGGTCCGCCTTAATAAAGTTCCTAAGCTGAAATGTACTCAGAATTGCCATCGTCCTACTCTTATTCTAAAATCTGAATCTTCTTCCGATTGTTATATATCAACAGCATCGAGTCAAACTCGGCAAGAATCAACAACTTATACCCGCTAGGGAATGCCGTACCATACGTAAGCTTAAAGTTTAACTGCCCTACCTTATCTTTACTGTAATGACTCTGAAAACGACTTCATCAGGTGTAAGATCGAATGCGTAGATGGCATTGCCGCCCTTTAGATTCTTCAATCCAATATTCTCACTGGTACTAGATAAGCCCAATACAGAACGTAGGTGCGCTCTTGTTTCGTGCAAGCCCAAACCCTCGCCATAATCTATCTTTCAGGATTCACGTGGTTAATGAATGCTACCGACAGATACCTGAAGTGACTCTAAGTCTACCGCCGCAAAATAAAACGGATTGACCATGTTATTACCAGTGAACCCCTTCTCTAAGACATGCATGCAAAACAATCATTTCGGGACCTGTGGGAACATCGATTGGTTCAGGGTAATGGTTGTAGCGCCTGAACTCAGATCATACGCAGCCACACGTACCCGCTGGAATGGTAAATAGAGAGGTTTCTGCACCCAATTCCGTTCGATAACCGCCAACGCAGCCGGGTCGATAGTAACCTTACGTATTCGCAGACGCGCACTATCCAGTCGACACCAATGCTTATTATCATCGTCTTTGTGACGTATCGTGAAGTTTGTAGGCGATCGTCTGAACAACACATATATTCTGATACCGTCTGGTATGAATCGATAAACCTTAAATATATCTACAGCGGGTCTACCACAATATTCTGATTTAGCATCAGGCGCCTTTGTGAGAGCGAATTCTGCCATAACTCCGGCCGGCTAAAGGGCATTAGCTGCGGTAACCGACTTCGTACCAGCCAACCATTCCCACGGTTCAAGCATACCATTCGTATCGGTCGCACTAGCTGTGGTTGCATTGGGGTTGTTCGATGCGTCAGTATCGATGGATCCCGCCTGGTACCACTCCTGTAATTGTCCCGTAGATGATTTCCAAAAGGCATCATAGGAAAGCAACGTTGCTATATAGACTTTGTAGGGGTATAGTTGCATAGAGTTATGCATATTAATACCGTTAAGTTCAAAATCCACACTAGACCATAAACTATGGAAAATATTTTTTGTCGGAAGTGCTTGGTCTGATGCGTCGCGTGCACTACTATCTTTCCTGATTTGTAATGTAAGAAACATAAGCGTATTGTACAGATCAATAAATACCTTCTCGGTTGCGCAGGCATTACGAAGCGGATATCGCCGGCATCATCAACACCATCTTGCGGTGTGATCATTAAATCTTTCACATGATCTACGGCTGATTGGGATAGTGTAGGGGGTGCAAACAAATCTAATGCTTTAATGTCGGCTCAAGGGATTACATCAATGTCGACCTTGCGTTGCTTAAAAAACGCCGAGAGCGGTGAGTCAAAGTCAAGCTCCATACTGACGGCTTTTGAAACAAATGATAATAGCTTTGGGGAGGTGAAATGTGGTTTTTATAGGTTTGTCGGTCTGTAAATGACCCAACGACCTGCATCGATCATGATGGTTTCATCATGCTTGACATATGTCAACAAAGTGACAGGTGTCGCAAGCCCTGATGCAAACGTCATCTTCAGCGTCAGACTACCTTCGGTATTGTAATTGACACTACGTCCAGCCGATTTATCCGGTGTGAGATCAAAGCCAAAAACGGTGTGTCTGTGGACCCATTTAGTAGGACCTAGGTTGATCGAATCGTATCTGTTAGCATTACCAATCGTGTCCAACAGCTGCTGATAGGCATTGTAGTAAAGCACTGTTTTATAATCATCGTTACTGCAGTACTGTCTGCAGCCATTATCAGCTTCATTTCCTGATTGGGATGTGGCTGATCACCAGCCATTGCATGTTTGTAACCTTGAAGTGTTCGAGGTACAGTGGATCCAGCTGTTTACTGCCTGAGAAGGCTGTATTAGCAGCCATCATTATAAATACCCGGTTTGGCAGAATAACCTTCATGGTCTGATGGTTGACCGTCCTGACCCCCGCTGCCATAGTGTGTTCATACACCATGGGTCGCTTTACCGGTATGTTCACCTTGGAGGTTAACCACTGCCTTTTGATGGCTACTTTGCTGGGCGCAGCCACCCTAACCCTAGTGAACAGTAAGGTAGCCTTCGTAATAGCAATACCAAAGTCCCTACCTTTTGTAGTATCATCCCCTGACATCATATAGAAGTCGGGCCCTCTACGGTACAACTTAATATCAACATTGATCAGATTTGCTAGCAACAGGGTGATTTGAAAAGGTCTACAAATAATGGACCAAACAGCTCGAATGTCTTCGCTGTACCCGCTGTTGTATCCTGTATAACCCCGGCGCGTTCCTTCCACCTCGAAAGGAATGCGCTTGCAGAGCAAAACGTAGCCACCTTGTTACTAGATGCAACCTTCTTCGGTGCATTGTCACACCACCCATCCATAACCAGCACAGTTTTTTTAGTTTCAAAATCAAAGTTAAGCAATGTTTCCAAGTACGCTTTGAAGGGGTATGTAGAGAACTGCTCGCTAATCAGCTAATCCCCATACCCCCAGGCCTAACAGATACCTTAGAAAACAAAGAATTCAGCAGGTTATTCGTAGTCGAAATCTTATCAGCTGCAACCAACGCTGAATCGTCACTATCTTGATTATGTACCTTACATTCAAGTAGTAAGCGTTAGAGTATAAATCTAAGTACGTATCCCTTCCCCCGTTATGTTGAATTCCATGGGCCCATTATTAGTCAGATCGCCCTTAACATGCAATTTATGATCAATTGTTTCTTCAATTGCATTCTGTGTTGGCGGAAATGTTAAATAATGGAGTTCAGACCTATCAACTAGTAGAGCCATGGCTGACAATTATATTTGCTAAATATTTGATCCAAGTTAGATTAGAGCGCCGTACGTTTAGTACCGCTCTTCTTTGCTGGTTTCTTACGCTTTGTTTTTGTTGTTTTCTTCGTACCCTTCTTTTTGATACTTGTCTTTTTCTTTGTTACCTCTACAGTGGGTTTATTATAATTGGTCGTCATGACCTGGTACTGTGCGTACGGTATAATCACCGATTTCTTCATCGTCTTTTCAATCTAGGTCCTCCAAAACCGAATATCTTCTCAAGCCCTTTGGCAACACCTGTTGTCTTCAACTTCAGCGCAACTTCAAACAGTTCGCGAGGTATCCCTATCACAGTCCCTACAATTTGCAGCACCAGTTTCACAACCTTATCGTAGAATCCTTTCCCACCCTTCTGACCTCTCTTACTCACAACATGTCTCTTAAATCCTTCCTTCCGCACAGCTAGACAGCTAGAGGGATCTGTCTTGACCCCATGACCTTCATAATCGGTAATTAAGAACCAATAGCGTGTTTGATTGGATCAGGCAACGTAACGTTACCCTTCAATATATTTAATACAATCTCGCCAAAACAATGGTAAAAACCGTCAGGCAAGGCATTATTGATTACACGGTGTTCAGTAGGTGTTAAATTATCGCAACATAGTATACATAATTTACGTTTATATTTACATACATTCGATAACTTGGCCTTAGTAGCCATTACAATACAGCATACAGAATTACAATATATAAACAAATTGAATACCCTTACCAAAAACGTTGGTCCTTACTTTCAAGGCACTAGGTGTTTCCGACTTGAAAGTAATAAACAAATACCCATGAGGACGGCTGGTCGCGTCGTTATAGGGCCTAAAGATCGATAAATTCGCTACCTTTGCCGGCCCCAGGGAACATCTGCTTAGCCATAGTACTAATTATACTCATATCGGCCGGATTCTTAAAAACAGACATATAATTTGTATCTAACTTGCTTAACATCCCGACCCCCTTAAAGTACAAGCTTATTTACAAGCAAAATCACCGACACGTTAGCGTGGTGACTACCCCTAGTAAAAAGTTTCCCTACAATCTTTCCGCCCTTTACCCTCCATTTCAGACATAAGGTCATCTTTTACAATTACGTTGGGCTTACTAGTATCAATTGTGGAAAGGAAGTTACTAGGAGGTAACCCCTCGTGAAATTTAAACACAGGTACCGATGGAACAGTATTGCACTTATCCTACCATATACCATAAAACCAATAAATTGTGCTCGGCGCTGGATGTAAGAACCCTCCGTCAAAGCCTTCATAACATGGACAGTTTTACGCTTAGCCGGCGGCGTTAGGATTGGTGGTTTAAATACGGTATCGAATTGATCCCACCCCTTCATTCCCTGTGTGGTTGCTGCTTTGAAAACGGGGCTCGATGAACGGGGTATGGGGTTTATGGTAAATGCAGCGGGCCGTATGGGTTGCGGTATCACCCTGCTAACAAACTGTTTCGGGGCCTTTGGTGGTGGTACTGGTAATTTCAACCTATTAGATTAGGGGATAGTGGGGTTTATGAATTGGGTCTCCCGGATGCGTCGGTGTGGGGTCTTAGATAGTGGTAGTTTGGATAGTGGCTCTCTGTGCACCTCGGCTACCGTTCTTACCGTACATGAGGCAACCACTAGTTTCTACGGGGTGGCTGTGGTGGTGATGGTGTGGATAACTGAACGGGAACCAACCTCTCGTACCCCCAGGGCCAGGTGGTATAGTCAGTATGTAAGTGTCGTTTGTTGTACACAGGTTTGAAGTCCTTAAGCAGAACCTTAGAGATGACCTGTGTAGGACCCTGTCGTCCGATCTTGTGGTCGTATCGTACGGTCACAGTATAGTCTTTCGGTAGGTCACCTGCTAACAGGCTGTATATTTGTGCTTTTAGCACGTCGAATTTGACTATTTGAGAGGTTGCATGATTGAGTGTCACCCCTTCACCTTGCAGACTTCTGTATCACCCTCACTAATCTTGTAAGCATAGCTTTGGGGCCTGCGCTAACGAATTCCGTTGTATACGCATCGGTTCCGTAATCGGCCAACTCATCCGTCAGATCCCCAAGAAAATCCCCCAGCTCGATACCATTATCCCCCTCCTCCTTCCCTCCCTCCACATATATTACAGAATACATATCAAAATACAGAACTTTATACTGCAACCCCTCCGACAGTTCGTAAAGTTTCAGTCGAGCCTGTGCCGTGGTAAATTCGGCCACGAATATGTTGTTCTGTCCGCCACCCACCACCCACTCCTCTTTGTCCGCGTACGTGACCATAGCCGTCGCGCTATCCATAAACGCGACATTGGATACGGATTTGGTACTGTCTGTCAGAAGCCTGAAAAACTCAGTACATGTAGTTATGAAGCTTGTATGGGGTAGGTAAGCCATTTTCCCGAACTTACTCCAGAAAGAATTCAGCATCAACTTCACCAGAGCACGCAACCCAGGGTTCTTGCGGATGTTCTCCACATCTAAGGCTATCCTTTCCGCCCGGAAATAGTCGTCAATATAATCCTCTTTATCGGCATCGGTTTTACACCATGCCAGGAACCCGCTAGCCTCGGTTTTAAGCTTTAGCATAGCATTTATGTATTGGCTGAAAAGCCCTTCGTCGTAATCGGTGGTATGCGCCTTGGTCTCAAAGTGCCACCCCTCACTGATTTCACGTACCTTATAACCATACTCTATCGCCTTAGCCACCTAAAGGTGCACCCAAGTCCCAAAAAGCCCGTTCCTTGTCGGTATGATCATAAATCTTGCACAATTGCTCGGCACAGGTTTTGCATAGAGGAAACATCAATTCATTATTAACCTTTACAGGCAAGACGGAGTAAAGCAGCCCTGTGGGGGCTAAGACTCTACACTTCACAAAACCAAATATATCATGCATCTCTTTCGGACCTATATCATTCACTATGGTGGGATGCCCTACGGAATATATACCCTTTTTGTTGACATACTGGTATAGTGAACAAAATTCCACATACCGAATCTTTTTACCCGTTTTTGCCTTGTAATATAAACAGGTCGCATTTGTGCGACCGCCGAAGAAAGCATCACGCGGATTCAGAGGTCCGCAGACAGGGACGGCCTTAAGGAATGAGGCTACCTCCTCACTCTTACACATCTTATCCCATTCACGCTCCCACATCACTGTCACCACGAACCTACTCCGTTTCAACTCCTCATTCCTTCTGTCAGACTCATCATACACATCACCCATCCTACTGTCACCATACTGGGTGGCTGTCTTGCGGTCAGGGAAGCATTTCGGACATTCGTTGTATGCACAGCCATCAAATTCAAAAATCTTTCGCCCAGCCTACCCGTCCACGTAATAGGGACCCACTTTTGCTTCCCCCTTGTCATATTCAGTCGTCTGAACTGGCGTGTGTGTCTGCATTGCTGTATAACGCAGCCAATGCAGCCCTTTCATCGACTTCAACCTGAAGTTCATCGACTGAACCTGCTGACCCGCCCGCCTTTTTGATGGTACAACAGCCAGTGTTTCGGGTGTTAGATAGTTTATCCGAAATACCCTCATGCATGCCGAGGCGATAGTTATCGAATTCTCAAAGGGGTCCTTGCCAAATTGTGACATGAAAAACGACTGGAATTTGCGACACCCCTGCTTCAAAATAACTATGTCAGTAGTAACTACAGACAATACTTATTATTACAGAATCCGCCAATTGTACACTAATCCGTCCCGGTTTTATGTGCCTGTGGCATTCTAGTAACCACATAAACGATTATGTAACATTAACAAGCAGTCACTGAAAAGTTTATAGTTTCCTATTTCATTTCCACGTTACTCCACCTCGTATCATAACAAAATTTGTGGTCAAATGATTGCGTAATACATGGTCAACTCGTTGAGGGAATGTCCTTGAAAGTAGATGAAAATGACAGTGGGGTGGTTTCATCCCGTCCGTGTTTCATGGGGCGCTTTCTTAAATGTCAATTACCTGGCGCATGTTAAGCACTTTGGTTGGTGTACCAGTCATAAAATTTGGCGCGCTTTCCTGAAAACATTTGGTCAGGGTCATAAAAACATGCCGCGGGCCAGTCACTTATATAGCTGTTGCGTGTACTGTCGTTAAACAAGTATGGAAAGAAACCTTTATTCATCTCCTTCAAATTAGATGCACTGGGGAATTTAGCCAGAGCCATGGGCAGGAAGTTAAGGGAATCAATAAACCGGTAATTGGGGTTGCTGTCGGATTTACTGACATGCTTGCGGGAGGTTAGGGCCATGATTTTGTTGCCATTCATTATGACATTGAATTTTGAACCGCGCCGACTAAGCTCGTTTAAAATAAAGCCACCATCGCACCCCTTGAAATTATGAGCCACGTAGGTAGTTACTGCATTACAGGGGAAGAAGGACGAAATCAATAAACTGTTGCGCGGTGCGCCCGCCGCTAAACCTAATCAACTTATCATGATTATTTGTGGGCAACTCATTTTCAAATTGGTAGCCTCTTGGCAAAACATACACGTGAGAATACCGATACAATAGTTCGGTTGGTGCTTCTAAATTCCATCAACAGCCGGTATAAAATGTAACTTTTGAAATCAAAACACATGTAACGAATATTCTTACTTTTCTTATACTTAAGCTCGGTGATATAGCATTTATGCCCCCTCCTCCCTCGCCTGTTGGCAGTTAGCACAATACGAGCCAGCTTGCAGGTATGTTTGTTTTCCCCCACCGTCTTATTACAAACCGGGCACCCCCTCACCCCCACACATACAGATACCGACGCCCTAGGGTTGGATGACATACGATTCACCAGATAATCCTTGTAACAATCAAGGCTAGGAAACATCTGATGACAAAGGGCACATATCCGCCACTCCCCATCCCTTTTACAATTCTTGCCGCCAGACCTGCAGTAACGACAGAGACCACCACATTTGTGATGTTTCATGTCACGGCAGGACTTACAGCAATAAAGTAAAAAAACACGGACCTGGAGAAATGAGGGCACGGAATTGATGCCATCGAAGTGGTCATTTGAAAAGAATAGACATAACTTCTTGCATTTACTAACTTTACCTTTGAACATTACCAAGTCATGAATGTTATCCCGGAATACATCAATTTGTTAGTCTTTGAACACCGTATTCTGGAATTTATTCAATGACTCGATAATGCCACATTCCGTTATGTCTGCTCCAGCCTGGGTACAAACCAGCTCCGCCTGCACCAATTGCGCGTCCTCATCCCTCTTAAATTTAATGGCAGCATAACGCGTTAAGGCGATCGGCAGGCATAGATTAGTTTTATTGGTAATCTTAGTCCAATCAATTCTTCCAGCAGTCCAGGATGACACCGACGAAGAGTCGGAATTGCCACCTCTCCCCATAGGCATTTGAATATGAGTCATTTTGATCACAAGATAATCACCGACCCCGAACCCCCTTTTGCTCTGCATGACCGCCTTTATTCGTTTCATGATGCGTGCGACGGTTATTTGATTGACCCTACCAAAAGGTATCCCGATGGGGTACTTCAGGCTATCGCCAGTTATACTGAGCAATACCCTGTCATGACCGTCGAACGCACCAAGCAATGCATTTGATAAAACTTGTAATAAAACATGTAAAGCATCAAACCTGTTCGGTACATCTTGCATCAGCCTGCTCAGCACATGCTCGTCAAAGTTAATTTTAAAAGTGGATCTTATAGAATTAAATTTCTCGATAATGGTACGGCTTTTCTCATGTATCGTGAGCAGACCCCCGTCAGATGTACCGAAAACGTCGAGCTGACTCAGGTTCATCGCCGGTGCCTCGTCGCTGTTCACTTTGTTGCTAATGGCGTTCAGCAGGTGTTCGATGTTGTCTTCAATGTGGGGCTGGACTTCTGGCTGGACGTCCTGCTAGACGTCCTGGGTAGGATTCACCTCGGTTGGATCAGAAATAGGGTCCGCAGCACCGCCAAGCTGGGTCTCTTCCAAACTAGGGATAAATTGCCCGCTTTGCCAGTCGTTCTCAGCGTCATCACCCTCCTGATGACTTTCGTACAACACACCGTCCGATGGAAGATCCTCAACAGTTTTGAAAATAGTTTAGGCAGTATCGTCGTTGTCGGACTCCGGTACGTTGTGCAAACTTTGAAATATGTCATCGTCGGGGTCGGGGGGAGAATCGCTGCCGGTAAAGCACAGGCTTTCAACTTCCATGTGCTCAGCAAACGTCCTGTCCTTCAATTCAGCGAACGTATGCTGTGAAAATAAATCTTGGGATGCCAGTTGGGACACATCCTCATCCAAATGTGAATCATCAGAATAATCAACTAATTTGTGTTAAGGTGTACACGGTTTAACATATTTCTCGAATCGCACTGTACCACGCTGACTTTGGGCATTGGGCATATCGTCCCCGTCAGCCGTGGTCCATTTTCTTGGAAAATATATAACCTTTTTTCACAAAGTCAACTTGACGCCATGCCATTTTAATAGGAGTAAAATTGTTACCAACGAGAAAGTAAAAGATACACAGAATCCGTGGATATAGCTGTTCTGATGAACAAGCAAAATAAAGT
>JAIGNY010002318.1:502500-517500 GCA_020152595.1 Chiridota heheva
GAGCTCCCGGGGCTTTGCCCGCTATTTCCACGCTGCCATGTCCTCCTAAATTAATTTGTTAGGGGTAGAATATGCTTATCCCCCCTCACCCCTTCCCCCAAGCCCCCTCCCCCTCTCCCTCTCCCATCCTCCCTTCCCCCTTAAAAAAATGAAGCCTTATATATAAATCCTACAAATGCAATCTTTGATCTGTTTTCTTCATTAAAAAGTTTTCTATCATTTTAAAGCCATTTAGCCTGAGGCCCATCAAAAATAATAAAACTTAAAGCTTCCGGGAGCTCCATCCCCTGGACCCATACGAGGGTTTTGTCCCTGGTTCCCACACCGTTATCTATGTATAGGTATTTGTGTTGTCTATTTATGTTACCACACACATTTCCATTTCCGTTGATAGATCCAGAGATTGACAAAATGGCAAACTACCTGAAGCGCAGGAATCTTTCCGTGCGCTACCGCTTTTTGGTATTTCTGGCAGTTCTGATTACTCTCATAATATTCCTCGTCTACAGACCAATGGTAAGGTTTTAACGTGTAAATAAAGTGTCATTTTTCTCACGATTCCCTGTTGCAACTTTAACAGCCACAAAATGCTGGTGAAGGTATACACTAAATGACATATTGTTCCGTTATCTCACTGCCACAAATTATCTCACTGCCACAAAACTGACTCATATCGTTGCGCTCAGTCCAAACACCAAACAGTTAACCATTCATAATTAAATTTCTCTTTTGGTAAAGATTACTTTAACTGTGAAAGTGTTAAACACAAACATAGAAACAAACAAAAATCTCTTACGTCTTTCTTCATTGGGTTATTAAACTTGAAAAATCTTCACATAATTCGAACGATGCACTTGCTCATTTCAAAGAATAAATGTCTAGATTTCAGCGGGTGTTCTGGGCGTACAAGGAGACATTCCCCGTGATTTTTGTAACATATCATAACATAACAAAAAATCAAACAAGTTCCTTCATAGTTCTGTTTGTCCTATACACATATTTGACAAATGAACTAAGAGCAGAACAGAAAAGGATTTATTTTATATATATATATATATATATATATATATATATATATATATATATATATATATATATATATATATATATATATATATATATATATATATATATATATATATATATATATATATATATATATATATATATATATATATATATATATATATATATGTATATATATATATATATATATATATATATATATATATATATATATATATATATATATATATATATATATATATATATACATATATATATATATATATATATATATATATATATATATATATATATATATATATATATATATATATATATATATATATATATATACATATATATATATATATATATATATATATATATATATATATATATATATATATATATATATAAATATAAATATATATATATACATATATATATATATATATATATATATATATATATATATTATAATATATATATATATATATATATATATACACACATGAATATATATATATATATATATATATATATGTATATATATATATATATATATATATATACATATATACATATATATATATACATATATATATATATATATATATATATATATATATATATACATATATATATATATATATATATAATATATATATATATATATATATATATATATATATATATATATATATATATATATATATATATATATATATATATATATATATATATATATATATATATATATATATATATATATATATATATATATATATATATATATATATATATATATATATATATATATATATATATATATATATATATATATATATATATATATATATATATATATATATATATATATATATATATATATAGCTCAACTTTAAATCTAAAAGATAAGTTCAGCGCATTGGCCATTACAAACAAAACAAAATAGGAAAAAATGACAATGTCTTTAGCCAACAGATTTGTTTATTAATTAGATATTTTGAAAACTCCTGTTTCCTTATTCAGTGGTATAAAGTCATACCACTGAAGAAGGAAAGAGGAGTTTTTAAAATATTTGGTTTATAAAAAATCTATTGGCTAGAGACATTGTCATTTTTTTCTATTTTGTTACATATATATATATATATATATATATATATATATATATATATATATATATATATATATATATATATATATATATATATATATATATATATATATATATATATATATATATGTATACATATTTATATATATAATTTTTTTATATATATATATATATATATATATATATATATATATATATATATATATACATATTTATATATATAATTCTTTTATATATATATATATATATATATATATATATATATATATATATATATATATATATATATATATATATATATATATATATATATATATATATATATATATATATATATATATATATATATATATATATATATATATATATATATATATATATATATATATATATATATGTATACATATTTATATATATAATTCTTCTATATGATTCTTCTTTTTCTTCCGCAAAAGTGAATTAAATTTTAACCCTTCGTCTTTGGAGAGGGTTTAGGACCTTCTCAGACCTCTTTATTTTTTGAATGCTGGCTACTCCACGGTAATGATGACAACGACAGGTGAATTGCAAGATTATTCTTTGTCAGTAGTTCGTCTTCCCCTCATTAAAGCATTAAACTAGAACATCAATGATGTACTAGCTCAATATATATTTTGGGGTGGTTACAAGCCTGTTTTTGTATTGGTGGGTAGTTAATTCGAGCAGCGCTGGGCTGGGATTTTGAGGAGAGAAATCCATGTTTGATGTTCATTTTTCTGGAAATGCAAACGGAAGCTTTAATACCTGTACTACTCATGATAGCTTTTCTCCTATCATGAAATTTAGATATCCCTGCGAGATCTCTGGACCCAAACTACTAGGCCTAATTTTTAAACGCAATCCATATAACAGATGTATAATCTTTTGAGCAATGAAATCATTCAATAATCCTACATTGTTTGACCTCTGACCTCACTCTGGAAAGTTAGGGAATCATAGACCAAGACTTTTAGACGGTGCGGCTCCGGAAGGCCACCTGCTCAAAGATGATAAACAAGAACAATTAAATTGGCTTACATGTGCCTACGATTTGCCAACAGTTAAATACTTGTGGGTCGTACCACTGTTAAGACAATATCTCACCCCATCTAGGATCAACAGGTAAAATCATATAAAGATCAACTAAGGTAGAATTTTGAGTTTGTTTTCTTCGTTGAAAGGTTGCTGCAAGGTTAAGCAAGATTTCAAACCTCCCAACAAAACTCCACTGGAGTAAGCCCACGACCGTTGTATTACCCAATTGTGGACACACCGGGGATTGAACCCTACGTGGATCGACCCCGCACGGATTGAATTAACTGAGGATCAAACCCAAAGTGATTGAACCCCAGTATATCGAAATATATTATCCTTTTATTCTCTGCTTCTGCAATTTGTATCATTTACAAAGCAAGCCTTTTAAATGTTTTCTCTTAAAGCCTTAATTTTTATATCAAAAACATGAAAATCATCCCTGGACTTCAGCTAAATACACATATTGTAGTTAATCTGTTAATGGGATCTTACATTGGAGCATTTGTTCCAAAATGTATTTTTGTTTTAACTAGCTTTAGTCAGTTACTGTCTGACTGTGGAATTGACACGATTTTGAATCAATATTCTGATACCAGAACGCCAAAAAAGTAGGACTTCCAGGGGCTTTGCCCCTTGGGCCCCTAACTGCCTAACAGGGCTTCAAACCTTGGATTTAAGACAATGTTAAGCCATTTTCTGATCTCAAAATTGCGAGAAATGCAAGTCTTTCAGCCTTCCAGAGGATTCGTCCATAGATTTGACACAATTGTCTGCAATTTTTTGTTACCAAAAATAAGAGAAACGCAAGGCTAAGACCCTTTTTGTGAAATTTTCTTCAATTTTCAGAATATTTCCTTTATTTTTCGGGATTTTTTTTTTTCATTTTACGGTGAATGTTGCCAATTTTAACCAAAACTTTATATCGTTTTACGACCCCTTACTCCTTTTGGACCGCAATAATAGACTACATACATTTTTTGTACGTTGTTAAGATAAAATTAAAATTTGGCCCCCAGAATCAAATATTTTCCTATGCTGCTGCCATTTAAGATCTGTGTCTGTTTGTGCCCAACGATTTACTCTTACAGTCTTAGGAGCAGTGCAATTTTTTTTTTTGGTTTGGGGGGGGGGTGGGGGAGTGTGGAGATGTCACCTCCCAATTTATGAGACTTTTGGTAAAATTTGTAATTAGTTGGTTAATCTTATATCAGATCGGTAAAACTTGAGATCAAGATTTAAAATACAAAACAAGACAGTTTAAGCCCAAATGCCAATTGATAAATTGATATTGATTATTGGTTGAACTCTGTTATTGTTTGAACACTATGAACTTTTATTCTCCAAAAAATTCGAATTAGTTTAAGAGTTTTTCTTTATTTTTACCAATTCTCTTATCAATGTCATGTTAATGATTTCTCAATTTCATCTGCAAACGGCTATAAGGCATGCAGCTGGGAAGGTGAAATTCTCCCAGGGAGGCAGGTTTGTTTTCTTCTTCTTTAAATGGGGTATATATAATTAAATTGAGGCCGTCGGTAAATCTTGCACTTTAACCCCCACTCCCACACCCCCGTAAAAATGGTCAACTAACGCGCCTGCCAGCATCCCACGCTGCTCAAAATTATACCCTAATACACATCCTAAATTTTCTGATACTTGAAGGTATTTTTTCTTCGAAATCTTAGTACTTTATTTCTGAACTCTCACCTGAGATTGAAAGTATGGAGTGGGGCATATTCTCTTGCCTTCCATGAAATACAGCTATACTTGACAATCATTTCTCTCTTCCGACAGGAAACATTCTCAGAAGTTCAGAGGAATCCGTATATCAGTTCCTTATTGTTTGGTGAGAGGCGCTATGGACTGTACCATGAACAAGGGGAATTCAAGAGATTCGTTGAGCTCACAAAACGTGAAGTGAGCGGTACAACCAGAGTGGGTGGTATAGGATTAACCTATAAATACCCAAATACGATGTATATGACGTGCCCAAATCAAAGTGTATATTCGGTACGAGAATCCGACATTTACCAAAACACGTATGTAGTCATAAACATACATGCAAAAGATCTTAACGGGAGACGTAGGCCGTCTGGCGGGGATTTCTGGCGGGTGTTAATTTTGCAGAGAGAACGAAATGCATCAACTGTTGCTACGATTATTGATCACCATAATGGATCATATACGGCCCATGCTTTCATCTCTTGGTCAGGTTACTCTCAAATCCAGGTGACTTTGGTTCATCCGTCCGATGCTACCCATTATTTGCTGCATAATTACACCCATCTCCCTGACCGAAGTGGATTTGTAGGAATATTCAGGCAGGGAGAAACAGTTGAGAAAACAAAGTGTGTTGTTCAGCACGAAGGGAGCTGGTCCAAAAAGTGTGAATACTTTCATCCGACAGGACTGTACTCCACCCGACTTCTTTGTGATGCTCCACCAACGCTTCCATGTAACTCGCTCGTGATGCTTCCTCGGTCGGATGAAACCAATGCCTATAATCTTCCCATGGTTGCAGAGGACAAAACGTACCTATTTGCAGAGTAAGAAAGAATTTCATGCGTTTCTTTACCTCTTTTTAACTTTTTAAGCTGTAGAATGCAGACCGGGGACACGAAATTTGTTTTCCATGTCATAGAAGTGGGCATCATTACCATATTTTGATTCTTATTGCTTTGGTAAAAAATTGTAATATTGATGTTTTTCGTTTACTTTGTAATTGTTTCGTATAACGATATCATTATATGACAGGGGTCTAGCGTTTTGAAGGCCATTCAGACAGAGGTACCAACCGCAGTTTATCCAAACGCATTACTCTGTATTCTAGGTTGTTGTTGTTTTGGGTTGTTTTTTCACCCCTCGCCAACGAAGTTGTGAAGAGAGGTTATAGCATCTTTACCGTTCGTCCGTCCGCTCGTCTGTCCGTCCGTCCACATCCATTGTTCAGCTAGACTTCTAGACAACTTTTGGGGAAAAAATTCAAGTGTTTTTAGTGGCTCACTAAAACAGTAAAAGGACATTTATATTATGGAGATTCCGCCAATTTTTATACAAAATTCCTGACATGAAGAACCAATAAAATATTTGTGTCTGGCATGAAAGAGAAATCAAACATTGAAACCTCGCCTTAATAGAGCTAGAAAACAAAAGCATCAATTGTATTTTTTGTATTGAATAAAAAAGAATTTGGTAAATAAATAATCATATCTGAATTATAATGTACAATCCAAATTTAAATATGTTTTATGGGAATTATCATATTTATGTTAAGGTATAATGTGTTTTTTGTTTATGTAAATTTGTCATGATGCAGACTTCTAGACATTTATGAATTTTAAATTTGCTACTGAGAACCTTGACTGCTGTCCTAGTGCAAATCGGAAAACCCAGCCTATATGTGTGTATATATTAGATTTATAAAACCTGGATGGCTGAAGTGAGTTTCTTATACAAACCGTGAATGCTACACAAGATTGGATCTCAGATGAATGAGGTTTTGTTAGAGTCACGGGTGATGAACACACTCAAAGAACTGTTTATTGTTTCGTCGACGCAGAGGAATCCGGGCAGGAATACAAAGGAGACGACCATAAAGTACATAAAGACCTGTAATTTCAGCTTCCCCTATTGATGATCTACCTAATGTGGTGTAGCGGTTATTATACCTGTCTACAGACCACGAGGCCCTGGGTTCAAGCATGGGGTGGGTAGACACGCCAGTGCACCTTAACTGGTTATCAAAGGCCGTGGACATTGACTTGGTTGTCGATGTTATGTCTGTCCGTACGTCGTACCTGTGTTCTCGTCCATTTGGTCGTATTAAGCGTTTCTGTGGTGTGATAGCAGGCCTTGGGTTTTGTACTATCATCAAACCGAATACGCAGGCGACGACCTGTGTTCTCCCCGTATTAAGCGTTTCATTGCATTTGTGTTCAGGCGACGACCCCTCTCTCTCTCTCTTCCCCTATTGTCTACTAACTGTGGTGTAGCGGTTATCATACCTGTCTACAGACCACGAGGCCCTAAGTTTCAAGCCTGGGTTGGGCAGACACGCCAGTGCACCACTACTGGTTATCAAAGGCCGTGGACATTGACTTGGTTGTCGATGTTATGTCTGTCCGTACGTCGTACCTGTGTTCTCGTCTGGGTCGTATTAAGCGTTTCGTGATAGCATTGTTACTATCATAATCGAATACGCAGGTGACGACCCCGTCATTTTAATTGTGTGTTCACTCGTCGTCGTTGAGCTTCCCCTATTGTCTACTAACTGTGGTGTAGCGGTTATCATACCTGTCTACAGACCACGAGGCCCTGGGTTCAAGCCTGGGTTGGGTTAACACGCCAGTGCACCACAACTGGTTATCAAAGGCCGTGGACATTGACTTGGTTGTCGATGTTATGTCTGTCCGTACATCGTACCTGTGTTCTTGTCCGGGTCGTATTAAGCGTTTCGTGATAGCATTGTTACTATCATAACCAAATACGCAGGTGACGACCCCGTCATTGTAATTGTGTGTTCACTCGGCACAGCTTCCCCTACGGACTTTCATCGAATTTAAACAGTCTCCAAGGAAAATTTACTCATTTGGAACAAACTGTTGTAAATATGAGGAATTTGTGCTTCATAGCATTGCAGGAAACAAAAATACAAACAGTGGAAAATCAGTAGAATGATGAAATACCTCATCATATAGTCATGGACGATGCTTTACAAATTGATAATTATTATATATTCCGCCTCGATCGCCAATTTGCAGCAAATGGAGGAGTGTTATTGACCTATATTTCAATGGAATGGGCTACTAGCTGTCCAAAGGTATGTTAAACATTATCTACCGCAGATATTGAGTTACTTGCCGTAAGAACGCGCCCCCTATTCCTCCCCAGTAATATATCGAATGTTACCATCATGAATGTCTATACCCGTCCATCAGCAGACTGTTCTATCGCTGATAAAGAGCTAAGGAAAACAATAACAGCAATGCTTAAAGATAACCCACGATCAAGCTTGGCATTATTGAGCGACTTTAACAGGAAGCGTTTCGCTTTTCTCGAATCCATGGGTTACCAAGACCTAGTCAATTTTGTCATATTCCCTCGTTCCAATTCTACTTTGGATGCAGTTTATGTTATAGGAAATCATTATAAAGCTATCAAAATTCATCCTATTGCTACATCTGATCACTTCAGTGTATGTGTTATGCCAAAATATACAGAAAAACATATATATCAATAGAAAGAAGGTCAAAGCGTCTGGATAGAGATTAGTAATGACAACATACATAAGTTACGTAATATGTTGACCTCAACAGATTGGAATCTTTTTACAGTATTGTTATTCTTTAAATGAATTGACGGAAGTGGTTTCAAGCTATATTCAGTTTACAACTACTGTCTGTATTCCATCTAAATCTACACCCATTTGGAAGATGATGATGAGGTTGCCTGCTGATGACAACATCAGACATTTAGAGATGAATAAAAGAATTGCAACTGAGGCTGGAAACTTAAACTTAAGGAATAAGATACAAAGGACCATCAATAAACATGTTCACAAGATTAGAAGTGATTAATTAAAAGACATAGCCTCTTCTTCGTCTTTCTGGGGCTTCCTGAAATCCATCAGGAATCCAAGTGATATACATGAAAGTGAAGGCATATTTGCAGATTTGGGCTGCGAATTAACGGTAAACACTTTGGACGCTTTAATGATGTAGTAAATAAAGACATTACTCTTTATTTACCTGATATGACTATTAATACGATTCCTAAGATAGTACAGGAGGAATTCAGGAAGCAGTTTGGACGTGTAAAGCATGGTATTGCTTCAGGGGTTGATAATACCCCACGGTTGCATGGTGGGTATTCAAGCGCTGTTGAAATAAGTTAGCTGATATCTGTACTGTAATATGTAACGATAGTATCGACCAAAGTACCATTCCATCAGTCTGGAAACATGCCAAAACTTCACCTGTACCTAAAATAGGTAAACCTGCTTCAGTAAATGATTACAGAGACCTATTGATATTTCAAGTATCGGGTTTAATTGCATGCAGAAAATACTGCTACCATATAAATTGCAGTCTATAATTACAAGAGGTGATCAAAACCAATTTGCATACAAAAAAGGCGTTTCTTGTACAGATGCCATACTTACTCTTATCCATCTGTCCATGGTATAGTTTCAGGGCTAAATAAGAGAGATATAACCGTTTCCAAAGTCTTGTTTCTTGATTTCTCAAGCGCCTTTAACACAGTTTTGCCAAATTATCTAATCAGTCACTTAACCAATTTCATTGAAGGAAAGTGGCTTATGGCTGGCGGACTTCCTACAAGGATGGGCTAGACAAGTAAAACTACAAAAAGGGTACTCTGATAAATCAGAAATCAAAATTGGTGTTCCACATGGAGGTCCACTTTCAGCATCATTATTTACTCTATATACTGATGAAATTCGTTTAGACTCAAATTGTGTCGTTGTCAAATATGCTGATGATATACCACCCTTCCTTGCAATATCTCTAAGCAGACCCATCGCAAAAATCAAGGTATCTATCAACATTTTGTCAATAGAATTGTGGATACGTGCGGAGAGAAAAATCTGCTTCTTAACCCCAAAAAATCAAAGGAAATAGTTTTTGAAAATCATAATGGGTCGATTGACACAAAGAATGAGAGAATGGTTATTTGTGGTGATTGTTGTCGAACGTATGTCATGTACAACCTATCTGGGAGTCTGCATCGATGATAAGTTATCGTTTTTTAACCATATTACGAAGATGTTGTCCAAAGTGTATTATATTGTCTCTACATTAACCCATATCATTTCTTATTTCCATCCTAAAACTAGGATTAAGATATTTAAAGCCTCCATCTTGCCTCTTATCATTTATGCAGTCCCAGTTTAATACCATTTTTTAAAGTAAAGGATAAAAATAAAATGAAAAGTTTCTTGAGATATTGTGCCAATATATTTTGTTTTGACCGTTATTTACTTATAAATAAAGTAAACGGTGCAGCAAAGAAATAATTTGGCAGACTTACCCAAAACATAGTTTCAACTACAGACCACCCATTAAATTTAGAAATAACATCCATATGCAATAAAACAAATTATAATCTGAGAAACCCAGCCACCATCCCAAGTTTTAGAACAACAGTTTCTAAAAATGCATTTGTATATAAAGCTGCAATTTTGATACATTTTGGTATTTTAGACCCCTTATTATAACCCTTTTTAAACTAATCATTTTGTATTCATTTTCATATCTTTAACCGTTTTATAGTCTCATTTTCACATTATTTCCATTCGTTTATTTTTTTTGTATTGTATACTTTGTATTTTCCTATTTATAAATTGTACATAATTTATACTGGAAATAAAAAAATATTTGTTTTAGTTTTGTATGTGGAACAGAGGGTGGAATGGTATACGGGATTGGGTGGCTTGGTTTGTGGGACAGGTGGTATTGCATGTGGTGGGATATCATCTAGATTTCAGGTGTAATGGCATGTGGTGGAATGACATATGGGTGGAAAGACATGTAGAACAAAGGGGGAAATGGCATGTGAAGCAGAGGGTGGAATGGCATGTGCAACAGAGGGTGGAATGAAATGGCATGGAAGACAGAGGGTGGAAGACTTGTTATTAACGGCGAGGGGATTTGTATCATTTGCGATTTCTGGTTTTAGAGAAATTTTGAATGGTGGGCCAATTGATGAAAAAATGGCAATAGTAAACAGTGAATCCCTATGGGAAGGGGCAGCACCTCACAAACAATTAAATAAAAATACCGCTTGAAAGTTAAATTTTCCCTTCAAATCATATGAAAAGTGCTACTGAACATTATTTACTTTCATTTTGCCAACCAGGTCCTCGTGTAAAATAAGCACTGCGGTTTGCAGTATCACAATTTTTTTTAAAGTCGTCAATGTAGATAGCTAAAAAGGGGCCTGTTGTATTCTTATTTTATTTTGTCTGTTTGTCTTACAGTTTTATATTAAAGGCTACTATGCTTGGCCGAACGGTGAAAAGGAGGAGGCGGGGTGTGATAGAGGTCGAAGACTATCTGCTTAACAATTTGTTAGGCAATTCCTTTATAAAGGTTTTCTATTTTCAGATTCATCTTTTTCTCTATTTTTACAGCAAAAGAAGATACCAGCCAGTGAAAAATGGACCTGAAACATTATTTGTCATTGGTAAGTTATGCATACAATGTTAAATGTAATTGCATGAAGTACATAGGCAGATAGGTAGAATGGTATGTGACGCAGAGCGGGTGGGATGGTGTGTAGGACAGGTGGTGTAAGGTGTGTTATCAGCGGCGAGGGGATTTGTGTCGTCTGCGATATCAAGCTTGACATATTATGTACTGGTGGGCCATTAAATTTTGGCCTACCAGTCACTTCATTTGGCCCACCACTTTCTCAAAAATTGTGGCACCTGTGGGCCAAAGTTCATATGATTAGGAGGGGAAATTTACTTTAAAGGGGTATATAGCGGCAGTGTTGTCAACAAAGCACTCTACTAATGTCGTACATATCTCAAAATAAGTCGATTGGAAAGTGCCACTCAGATTTTGTACCCCCAAATCTCCCGCCGTCTTCACTCGTGGGCCTCAAATATATTCGGAGGCAACTGTGGAGCATTATACCATCTTTGAAAGTACAGAAACTCTATTGGGCATGATAATAATGATTATCATGAAATCTATTGGGCATGATAGTGATGATTATCATGAAATCTATTGGGCATGATAATGATGATTATCATGAAATCTATTGGGCATGATAATGATGATTATCATGAAATCTATTGGGCATGATAATGATGATTATCATGAAATCTATTGGGCATGATAATGATGATTATCATGAAATCTATTGATGGTTATCATGATAATGATGATTATCATGAAATCTATTGGGCATGATAATGATGATTATCATGAAATCTATTGGGCATGATAATGATGATTATCATGAAATCTATTGATGAATCTAATGGGCATGATAATGATGATTATCATGAAATCTATTGGGCATGATAATGATGATTATCATGAAATCTATTGGGCATGATATGATGATTATCATGATTATCATAAAATGGGCATGATATGATGATTATCATGAAATCTATTGGGCATGATAATGATGATTATCATGATAATAATGATTATCATGAAATCTATTGGGCATGATAATGATGATTATCATGAAATCTATTGCATGATAATGATGATTATCATGAAATCTATTGGGCATGATAATGATGATTATCATGAAATCTATTGGGCATGATAATGATGATAATGATGATTTATGATGATTATCATGAAATCTGGGCATGATAATGATGATTATCATGAAATCTATTGGGCATGATAATGATGATTATTATCATGATGGGCATGATAATGATGATTATCATGAAATCTATTGGGCATGATAATGATGATTATCATGAAATCTAATGGGCATGATAATGATGATTATCATGATAATGATGATTAATCTATTGGGCATGATAATGATGATTATCATGATAATGATGATTATGATAATGATGATTATCATGATAATGATGATTATGATGAATCTATTGGGCATGATAATGATGATTATCATGAAATCTATTGGGCATGATAATGATGATTATTATCATGATAATGATGATTATCACTTGAAATCTATTGGGCATGATAATGATGATTATCTGAAATCTATTGGGCATGATAATGATGGAAATCTATTGGGCATGATAATGATGATTATCATGAAATCTATTGGGCATGATAATGATGAAATTATGATTATCATGAAATCTATTGGGCATGAAATTCATGAAATCTATTGGGCATGATAATGATGATTATCATGAAATCTATTGGGCATGATAATGATTATCATGAAATCTATTGGGCATGATGATGATTATCATGAAATCTATTGGGCATGATAATGATGATTATCATAAAATATTGGGCATGATAATGATGATTATCATGAAATCTAATGGGCATGATAATGATGATTATCATGAAATCTATTGGGCATGATAATGATGATTATCATGAAATCTATTGGGCATGATAATGATGATTATCATAAAATCTAATGGGCATGATAATGATGATTATCATGATGAAATTGGGCATGATAATGATGATTATCATGAAATCTATGGGGCATGATAAATGATGATAATGATGATTATCATGAAATCATGGGCATGATAATGATGATTATTGAAATCTATTGGGCATGATAATGAAATCTATTGGGCATGATAATGATGATTATCATGAAAATCTATTGGGCATGATAATGATGATTATCATAAAATCTATTGGGCATGATAATGATGATTATCATGAAATCTATTGCATGATAATGATGATAATGATTATTATGGGCATGATAATGATGATAATGATGATTATCATGAAATCTATTAAACATGATGGGCATAATGATGATTATCATTGATGATTATCATGATAATGATGATTATCATGAAATCTATTTGGGCATGATAATGATGATTATCATGAAATCTATTGGGCATGATAATGATGATTATCATGAAATCTATTGGGCATGATAATGATGATTATCATGAAATCTTATGGGCATGATAATGAAATCTATTGGGCATGATAATGATGATTATCATGAAATCTATTGGGCATGATAATGATGATTATCATGAAATCTATTGGGCATGATAATGATGATTATCATGAAATCTATTGATGGCATGATAATGATGATTATCATGAAATCTATTGGGCATGATAATGATGATTATTAAATCTATTGGGCATGATAATGATGATTATCATGAAATTATCATGATAATGATGAATTATCATGAAATGATAATGATGGCATGATAATGATGATTATCATGAAATCTATTGGGCATGATAATGATGATTATCATGAAATCATGATATGATTTATCATGGGCATGATAATGATGATTATCATGAAATCTATTGGGCATGATAATGATGATTATCATGAAATCTATTGGGCATGATATGATGATGATTATCATGAAATCTATTGGGCATGATAATGATGATTATCATGAAATCTATTGGGCATGATAATGATGATTATCATGAAATCTATTGGGCATGATAATGATGATTATCATGAAATCTATTGGGCATGATAATGATGATTATCATGAAATCTAATGGGCATGATAATGATGATTATCATGAAATCTATTGGGCATGATAATGATGATTATCATGAAATCTATTGGGCATGATAATGATGATTATCATGAAATCTATTGGGCATGATAATGATGATTATCATATTGGGCATGATAAAATCTATTGGGCATGATAATGATGATTATCATGATAATGATGATTATCATGAAATGATAATGATGATTATGGGCATGATTATGATGGTTATCATGAAATCTATTGGGCATATAATTGTGATTATCATGGCATGATAATGATGATTATCATGAAATGATAATTATTAATGCATGATAATGGTTATCATGATGGGCATGATGATGATTATTATCATGATAGCGAAAATGATTAATGAATGGTTATCATGAAATCTTGGGCATGATAATGATGATTATCATGAAATTATTGGGCATGATAAATGATTATCATAATGGGCATGATAATGATGATTATCATGAAATCTATTGAAATTTGTTGGGCATGATAATGATGATTATCATGAAATCTAATGGGCATGATAATGATGATTATCATGAAATCTAATGGGCATGATAATGAAATTATCATGAAATCTGAAATTATTGGGCATGA
>JAIGNY010002318.1:520000-541009 GCA_020152595.1 Chiridota heheva
TATAGTAAATGACAGGTATGCTTGGAATCTGTAATCAGAATATTTTTGAACTTCAACCTATGTAGTATGTTATGTGGTACTGTGGTCAAAACCTCTTACGAATAATCGATAAGAATGGGCAGACAAGAAGAAAATGATATTCATCATCTACGACATTCATATTACAATATATACAAACCCTATCAGCATAGTCAATGTTGTTAAATCTCTGGCTGTCTCGTGTGCATTGAGTTTCAATATACCACAACGGAAACTAGCATCAATTCGACGTCATTGAGACATTAATTGCTTTAACTTTTATGCGTGTATGCCATGTTCATTTCAAACTATACATAAATTCTACATGTTCATATTTATATATTAAATAGTGTGCAATCACAATGATTAATTCAATATGGCTGCCTGAGAGAAGTTTTTAATTGCTGACAGAGCTGCCTGAGAGAAGTTTTTAATTGCTAACAGACGTCTGTATTTTGTTAGGCTTTATTTATAAATCATGCGACATGGATAACCAAAGTAATGGCAGTGAAGTTATCAGTTCTCTGTATAAAGAAAGTTTAACTGAACCATATCCTGCATTAATCTTTATATTGTTCCATATTGTGCCAAAGGTCAAGCTGAAACAGATGTTTAGGTTTACAGGAAATAATTACTTATTCAGAGAAAACACATCGCATCATTTGATATTTTTACAGGACTGCATTAAATGACGCTCTAAATTACTTGAGGGGTTTAATCACTTGGATAGGGGTTTCATGCAGCGTAAAATGTCAAAGGAAAACCCCGATCTCCAGTTTAAATGAAAATGAAAAAATTGGATATATTAATTTAGATATACCCATGAAGAAATTTGGACCAGTTGAAATGCTTTGAGTTGGATTAAAGCTAGTTCCTTTTAGTTAAGGTAAGCTCCTGCCCAGAAAAGACAAAAAAATGTTTTCTCAACACCATGTAGATATTTGAATAAATGTTTTAGTAACATTATTTTGTATGGTTGTAAAATGGTTGTCAAAATGTTTTTAAAACATATTCAATTTTAAAAGTAACCTTAATATCATAAATAACAACATTATTAAAAACATAACATTTTTCTCAAGAAAAAATAGCATTTATAATAAATATATTATTTTATATTAAATACTATGTACACTTTATAGTATTGTTCCTGCAACCATATTGCTACAAATTTTTTTTAGTAAACATAGCAGAACATTTTGGGAAAAGGTTTTATATTTCCTGGGTGGTTCCAAATTAGGTAAGTTGACCCCAGTTAGAATGAATTTATACAATCCAGAAGGAACTTGTTTTAATTGAAATGACCTGGTCTCTTATGGGAGATAGTTCGACAGTGCACCACAACTGGGTTATCAAAGGCCGTGGACATTGACTTGGTTGTCGATGTTATGTCTGTCCGTACGTCGTACCTGTGTTCTCGTCCGGGTCGTATTAAGCGTTTCGTGATAGCATTGTTACTATCATAACCGAATACGCAGGCGACGACCCCGTCAATGTAATTGTGTGTTCACTCGTCGTCGTCGTCGTGGGAGATAATTTACTACATTTCAGTTAAAGGAAAGGTATCGTCCCATAAACATATTCAGCTGGTAACGTCACTTCCGGTTATGGAATATCCTAATTGATTGCGAGAAATCTGTGATGTTATTGATACATGTACCCCTATGTTCGGTCCGGCGGATGTGTGAATTTATTTATGGGACGATCCTTTAAAATATATGCATTCTCTATTGGGAAAAAGTTCATTTAATTTTAGAATTAATTGTTTTCGTTGTTGTGATTTTTCAACAGTGGAGGCTATTAACCAGTTCCATCAATCAACTGGTCATGAAACAGTCGTTTTATTTTATAAGGGATACGGATGTGACATGTACCTTTATCCAAAATTCACGCATGTAGAATTAATCCAAGCACTTATAGCTCCAATACTCAAACTATAGTTAAATGACAACAATCTGAAAACATGTAAACAAACGTAAGAAATTCCGGGGTGCAGACAGCATTTCGGATTCGGAGTGAAAAAGGTTTAAATTATTTCCGAAACGTTTGTAAAAACGTCTATTGAAAAAGTAGAAATGGTCAGCATTTAAACCTCGTATGACTCCGCACCTTCCAGGATTGACTGTTTTAGACACATGCTTTCGTACTTTATTCACAAACGGAATGAAAAGCATAAGGCCTACATGACAGCAATCATATCATGTATAGGCTACATTATCGTCATTATGTCAAATGCTTAATCGCATAAAAAGCTGTGAAGAATCGGTTATATAACTGTATAATCAGTGCAGTTACAAAGTCATGGTCAAATGAAAAACATTTTACCCTTGTTTAATGTGTAACGAATGACATTACATATTAAAAATTTATGAGCAATTTTGACTGAAAATTATAAATATATAATGCAGAAAATAAAATTGATCAGTGACACTTTTGACCTTCCGTAATCGTGTGAATTTCCACATGGTGGCATAGGCGTGAATAGGGGGTGAAAACAGGTACCCCCTCCTCCCCTAAACACACACGCGCACACTTTCTTCCATTTTTTTATCGGCTGTATGATACATTTAGTATTTTAGTGTGATTTCATGTCATTTTGCCTTCCCACTTTGGGTGGAAAATTTTTACTTTGTGACTTTCTTCACCCCCACCTCTTTCGGTGGACAAATCCTGCTCGTGCATTGTGGTGTGGTGGAGGATGAGGAGGATTATGACAATGATATGATGATAACTTAATATTATTATCATTTTTTATTTTTAGATTCTATCACTAAACCTCGTCTTCCAGTTCTTCCCAAATGTGGACCTGACCTACCAGAGCCCCTCGTTGATGGGTACTGGCTAGAAGGACACTACCACTCAATGGTTTGCGACAACAGCAAGCAATACACCAATGAAGAAATTCAACACTGCCGCTCAAACACTCATCTGCTCCTCCTAGGAGACTCCCAGCTTCGGCTTCTGTTCTCCCACCTCCGAATCAAACTGGGTATCCCCGCAAAGATAAACAAATACACTCATTCCATGCACCTACACAAGAAAGAGATAAACTTTAACGTCACTTTCCAATTTCATCCTCTCTTTCGCCATCCTGAAGAAGGGATGTCTCTCGTGGAAGACCACAGATACGAAGCCGAAATCTTGGACAACTTAGATACATCGGAGAACTGTAATCTCGTTATTGTTCTGGGACCTTGGGCGCATTATGCGCTATGGACTGCGCCAGCTTATAGAGAACGACTTGAATTCTTAAGTGACGCGGTGGACAGGATATTTCAACGGTGCCCAAATAGTAAGGTGATTATGAAAGGACCACAACCAAGCAAGACGAACTCAACATTTTTTGACTTTATATGTAAAAATATGATGTATGAGCAAAGAAAGATTTTCGGAGGTCATGGTTTGTCCTACTTGAACGTATGGGATATGTTTGACGCCGCCTATTGGTTGGAGGACCCGCATCCTTCAGATTCGGACAGCATACTCGGAGACGTCTTGCACTTATTACATTCTTACATATGTCCAAAATAAAGTGAACAGGTGAATTCCCACCTAATAGAAATTTACACGGTTAAATGATTTTGACTGATGGTAGTTGCGAAAAGTCGAATTCAAGTTCGAAATGAAGAATGTATGCCGAAATAATCAATTAGATTTTAAAAGAACTGTGTTCAAGGTTCTGAAATCTTTTTTGATGAGGATGCGCTGTGACACTTGAGTCCCCCATTCCCACACAATAATTTAATCGATATGAGAATATTCAACTTGGATTAGTTACATCTTCTGAAAAGCGGCAAATGAAATAAGAGGGGATCAACAATACTCTACCTTATATTGCCAATTTGTCATGCTATACAATGTCTAAACTTTATTGTGTAGGCTTAATTTGCAAACAATATTCACTGCAAAATTTTCATCAAAATCCCTCCACAAACCCTCAAATCTATTGTCACGTCAGTTGCTCCCTTATCACTCTCTAACGAGCAATATACATGTCTGGCAGAGGCATGGCGGCACGGGCCCTTCTTACCCAGGGGCGAAAATCTATCACAGAAAAACGCAATGAACGTGAATAAATATTTTAAGTGGTTTATTGGGAGAGGGGGGAGGTGCAAAATAGTTGAGGTGAGAAAATAGAGGCACTAAAATGAAGTGACATAGAAAGGGGCATCGGGCCCCAGTGAATCCATTCAAATGACTCCAAAGGAGTTTTTTGATATTTGAAACCCCTAGACGCCTGGAAATGGCACTTTTAGGCAGATTCCATTCTTTTCTTTATTTATCTTTTTATTTTCGGGCCCATCTATCTTATAGTTTTCAGTGGGTCTAACTTATGATTGAAAGGCCTATCATTATACAAAAGACAGAAAGGAAATCCAAATATATTTATCTTTTTTTGGTAGGCCCGACACATGGCTGAACGGGCTCCATCATGATAGAAAGAAATGACCCATTTATCTATCTTGTTGGTGCGTCCGACTTATGATTAAAGGACTGTCATGATAGCAAGAGGGACAGAAAGGAAAATGGGCCCTAAAGAGTACACGGGTCCTGTTTGGTTACTGTCTGTGCCTTTTATATTACTACAAGGCGCTTTATGGTACTTGACACCGGGCCCCCTGGGTCCCCAGTACCGGCCTAGTTACGACACTGCTAAAATGCTCTCAATAATGTTTGTGGAGCTAAAGGCAGCACTGCGCACGCATTGCGTACGCGTAACGGCGTGGGATCTCGTGGTCAACTTGAGGGCCTGGTGTGGCCCATGGGTAAAGCCTTTGCAGGAGCCAAGAAAGCCCTGAAGAATTTCTGATTTGGATGCCCAAAAATGGCATAAAATCAAAGAACGTTTGATGGAAAAGAACATTCTAACGATAAAATCTACTGGTTACCATTTCTAAACAGGCAGAGATGAAATTTCCCCTGCAAATTGATAACATTTTGGCAAACTCTTGGGGAGTCCTTATTGGCTCCCCCCAACCCCTCTGCAACAATTGCCATTGCACCCTCACAATCCATCACGTTCTCCTTGCTTGCCCTGTACAACCTTCCCAGAGCTTCCCTCGCTCCCATCAACTCAATTGCTAAGTTCTTCCAGAAAAATCCTCTGGATAAAATTATCTCCTTCCTTCATCATGTTTCCTCTACAACCATATCTAATTCTCCTCTTACACCCCTCTCTACTTTGTTTTTGTTTCACCCATGCACCTCCTCTCTCGATCACAGCTTTTTGACTTTTGTTCTTAAATTTCTCTCAATCTTCCCCTGTTTTTTTTCCTTCCTACCTCAAGAATGATCTGACCTCTCAGGCACAATTTGACCCTCGTTGTCGTGGTGCCGTTAAGCCCTTATCAAACAAACTTGGGGAGTCTTGGACGAAGAACCCTGCCAACGGTCCAAGGAGTGACGCCCTGGATACAAAGAATTTTTTTTATATGCTTTGCCCGTTTTTAAAGGCGGTCTACTCTACTACATCCAATATTTCGCATCACTGCCCAACTATACCCGAAAAACATGTTATCAGCATCATACCGACTCGAGTTGGCATGAAATGACTGTCATATCTACCAAGTCGGGCTTGATTCAGATATCACATCTCTGATTTAAACTACATCCTACATTTCACATCTCTGCCCGACTTAGATCGGTGCGGGCCCAAGAATCATGTTGTCAGAATCATACGAGTCGGGGCATCCTCGATTTCTAGTCAAGTCGGGCATGATTTAAACGATACCTCCGAAATTTTACATTTTGCCAGTCTGCTTGAAGATCGGTGTATCATATTGTTGAGGGCATTATTACACCGATATCTAGCTAATTGGGCATGATTACGGTAAATCACTGATTTAAACAGTACATCCGACTGTGACATTTCATAATTTTGCCCGACTAAGGTCGGTTCCCGGCCGACAGGGGGCAACCTCCCCCTAGTCTCGTACGGCCATGGGCAGATGTTGGTTTTGAGTTCTATAATATACCAATCTTGTTTATTAGAGGGAAGGTTTCTGCCTGATTACCCCAGTAGCATAACACGCTTCCCCGTGGTTTCGTTTCCCCGGCCATGTACCCAACCAGCCAACACTATGCAGTTACGTCTTTCAGTCTTTATATAATCAAATAATATAGCAAAGGCTAGCTATGATTTTTCCATGTGGTTAACATTTCTTGCGGTGTAATAACGGGAAGGCAGAATGAGAAGTTTTAAGAGTTTCTGTTTTCTGCAGGATATTTAAGTAAGAAAATTATAAGAGCTCACCTTATTTAGCAAAATTTGCGCGTTTACTACCAACGCCAATCAGCAATCATTTAACTTTTTTTTTATCCTCAGTTTCTCAAAAATGCCAAACTTCTTTCATTTTGGAGAAAATATGTCAATTCAAATGTTTGTGCCCTTTTTCGTGTTCTGTAATTTCATAGCTTTCTTTCTATGGACTAATAGTTGTTTTGTCTATGTTCTGAAAGATCATTTTATGTGTGGAGGGAAAAGGGAGGGCGCTAATTTGTGTGCAAAACAAGTCTTAAGTCTGAAATAAAATGAACCTTTTTAAAACCATTTCAAAAATGGAAAAAAATGAATATAAAACCTCTTTTTATCATTTATTTTTGGAGGGGATCCATGACACTTTGGTGGAGACGAAATATGTGAGGGACACGAATACACATACATCTTCTGACTATATCTATAATTGATTTGATTTGTATTCCTGCCAAAATTGAAAAACGTGCCTTATTATTAAATGGATTGAGACGCACAGTGTTGTATAGCTATAAACATAAGTTTCGCGTTGGGAGAGGGTTGAGCATAGGGCGTACTAAGAAAGGGCATTCTCTCAGAAGCAGAAGCCCCTAAAATCTCCCCATTACAAGCGGGAAAATTCCACTAATACTGTAGTAATTTAGGTTTTCTATGAAACGTTGCTGCTAATTGGAAAATTTTCGTAGAATTTTGTCATTTTCGTGAAGTTTGCGTCAATTTTTTTGGAAATATTTCTTCTATATTTGAAAAGTTCTCTTCAATTTTCAGAAAATTTCCATCAATTATCGTCAAATTTCATTCATTTTTAAAATTTTGTTTAAATTTTCGTAAATTTTCCGTCATTTTCGTAAAATTTCTTTTAATTTTGGAGAAGTTTTCTTCATTTCGGGAAATTTTCTTCAATTTTCGGGAAATGTGCCAAATTTGACCAAATTTTCCAATAATTTTGCGCACAACCACCTCCCGCTGGAGAGTGCTTTTCAAATGTATGAAAATGCAACATTCAAATAATGCACAGACTTGATCAATTGTGTGGAGAAAATTCATCCCTTCTGCATGTTTTGCCCCCTCCCCCTCCAGATTTCTTTAAAAAGGCTATCGGATGATCGCCAGAAACAAATATCGGGGCCTGGCCGCTGCTTCTTACGCTAATACTATTGTACATGATTCAAATTGGTGCTTTATACAATTACTTCACTTTAGAGTCTATTTTTGTGTCAACTGAGTCTCAAAACCACCGTCATGGTTTGGGTTGGGTTGGAAATTGTTCATATATTTTAACCCTCTAGATGCTCTGAAATGGCAATTTTGTCCCCTAAGCTAAAATAACCCCAAATCAGACATTTTCTTTTCTTATTATTCAGGGGTGGGGGGGGGGGGAAGTCCCCTAGAAAATTATTGTGGGCCAGGCCTCCCTGGCCGCCCCGGTTCCGCCGACTATGACTGGGGACCTGCATTTTCGCAAACCAGTATGTGGTATAGATAATAACAAAAAGTCCATCTAATAAAACTACGAAAATAATAACAGATCTTGCTAGAAAATAAACATTGGAAAACAAACAAAAACTGGAGGTTTCGAGAGAATTGACTTCCGTTTTTGATCACCAGAAGCCGGAAATGCGTGAGGAGAATAGGCCATTACAAAGATCATGGCTCTCCTTGTTCCTTTATGTTCGGCCTCGGTGACACGTCTCCAGCTGTTTCTTGGCCGTCCTCTCTTCAAAAAAAAAAAAAGCATCATATTTCATGGAAGCCATGCTTTTGCTCTTTGATATTTAAAGGTACTGTCTGTCGAGCCCTCAATTGTTACCTCTAATACTAACAACTTTACAACCAGCCAGTTTTCCTTACAATATCTTGTTATTTTGTATGCGCAACGACCCACCATACTGGCGGAATAATATGCTATCAATGAGTGATGTTTTGATAGGAGTATCAAAAAGCTTTGTTAGGGCTCAGTGCAGAGAATAATTTTGGGCTGGTGTAAAAGTAAATTTTGCATCCCCCCCCCCACCCCTGGTAAATTTTGGCCCCCAGCCCTTATTTCCTAGGAAATATGGGCCCAGACAATTAAGCCGTAGCCATCCAGTAAATTTGGTCCCCCATCATAGTAAAAATGATCCGCTAGGAAATTTGGCTCCGGGGTCCTTCTTTCCTAAGAAATTTGGTCCCCCAGACCTTAAAGCCGTAGCCAGCCAGAAAATTTGGTCCCCCATCATAAAAAAACAGTCCGCGCTCATCAATACAGGATGCAATTTCATAGGCTGAAACTTTCATCAGGGAGTTGGAATCTAATGTCAACTCCCTGCTTTGATGACCGACGATGACGCGGTGTTTTGAAAACGAACAAAAACAGATTTTAAAGCTTCAGTTTGAATTGTCTACATTTGCTCGAGGTGAGAAAAACAAAGAAAGTTATATGAGAGTTGTGTCAGTATTGTCATACCTTAAAAATTCAGATTTGTTCCTATGAGAGTTTGCTTAATTACGCAGCATGGGTTAAATTGTGATTGATATCCAGTCCAAGTTTGCTGCTGACCTCTTTGCGTAAGGGTGTTCTTGAATTTTATCTATGCATTAATTTCTGTGAGAAAAAAAAAAAAAGTACATTGTTTGTGATCAAATTCCACGAGTACAGCGGCGCTGTATTTCGTGCATAAACATAACTAATTTCGGTTTTAGCTTATTACAGTACACACAATTGATTGAAGGAACTGCACAGACACTAGTAAATCACATAATAAAATCAGACCGAGGGGAAGGAGGGGGCCAAATTCACTAGACATTCCTTAGGAAATAAGGACCGGGGGCCCAAATTAACGGGGGCGAGGAAGGGGAAGGGGGCAAAATTTACTATCACACCGGCCTCAGCATCAACTTCTATATTTGAAACAGAGCAAGCTTTCTTGAGTGATGCATGCTTTGTGATGCTAACAGAAGTGTACGATTCGGGGGAGGGGACGGATAGGGAAAGGTGAGAGGATTTCACCTTCCCAGTTAAATGCTTTCTCCCCATTTGGGTGGTCAAATTGGATTATTATTATAACAATATTGGTCAAATTGAAGAAATTTTTTGTTAAAAAATTGAAAAATTAGCCATATTTCCTGCAAATTGAAGAATCTTTTGCCTACAAACAGCTGTATATCAAAGTATTACTTCTTAGACTCTTTAATAAATTCCCCCGACATGCCTGACCTCAAAATTTCCCTCCAAACTTTTTTAGATTTTTTATGATGGAACCCATTTCTAAATCCCAACTTGGTTTAATGAGATGACGGGGGCAAAATGATGGAATAACCTCTTCACCAGGAGTTCAGAAAGGGCAAGGGTTTGCCTCCACTATAGATTTTTGGTAGAAACGGTATTGGAACACACATTACATTGTATTTTAGAGTGAGGGTTGGCAATAACTAGCCACCTCCGCAACCACAATGACCAACAGAGGACGCAACCATGACAGGTGGATTGACGTGGTCATGATGGACGAACAACAACACATTGAATTTTTACTATTAGTAAAGGTTATAGATGGCATGGTAAATTGTGGTTGCCATAGCAAAAAGTTAAATATTTTTTTATATGAAGGAGCAAATTCTGATTGCATGGACAAAGTTGTCATCGGAACGACAATGATCTGCTAAAAAGTGATCACGTTTGTGTCCTTGTCAATCCTGCCCCACTCCCAACCGATAGATAAGCATTTCAATCAATGTAGATCTTCAAAATGAAAGAACAAGAATTAAACACTAATTAGAAATTGCACAACTTTGCCACCCCAAAAAATTAAATCACAGATAATGTAAGACACTTTTTAAGTATATTTCTACTTTTTCATGAAACAGAATATACAATACATATAGTTACAAAGCATCCATATTATTTAATTCCAAACCCCATTCCCAAGCTTATATCATTGGGAGGGGGTTATTTTGAAATATTTTCTACTTTTAGGTATTCTAACATACCATCTTCTTCCCTTTCGTGCCCACCTTTTATACAAACATATTAAAAAAGGGGACTTAATAAGAAAAAAGAAAACACAAAACAGTAAAAGGCATGTCATCCCCTTCTGCCACTGGTTTGAATCTAGTAGTTGCCAGAAAAATTGTCCCTTTGAGGTTTACATATGCTTAGATATGTCTAAATAAAATGAATGTCAAACATGGTATGCACCATTACATAAAACTCATTACAAACACCTGAAGTGTCATACATTTTCAAAGATATTGATAATATCCCTAAATACATATCACGTAGCACGGAACTAATAAGGTATCATTCAGCCATCCAAAAATGAGAACCCTCAGAGAATAGGGTAATAAAAATATTTTCGAGAGGTCCCATTTTATGGGACAGGAAGCTGAGAAGTTGAAATTTTCAGGAATGGTAGAGAAAGGATAGGCCTTGACCATACATATTCAAACTTGACGAAATTCGTTTCAGTAAACATTTCATGGGGAACTATTTTACCATGGACCCACACCAAAATTTGAGTGATTTGGTGAGGGTGTTTAACACTTCTTCACTTCAGTCTAAAAAAAAGGGCCAAAACCTCTGGTGACCCCCTATTGAAAGCACCCTCATCCAAGAGATATTAGATGGCACTTTTTGGAAAACATCCCAAATCTATAACATTCTGGTACAAAAAGAACCACGAACTTGACTCTTTCATTATAGGCTTCAATGGGGAAAATAATTAGTTCCATGCTACCATCAGTAAAACATATATATGACAGGTGATGTCATCACTAAAAATAGCTAAATGACTTAAAATGAGATATAGAAAACTTTGCAAAGTGATAAAGGGCAGGCAGTCTTGCTAAGCTTAGAATTCATGCCTAGAATTCATAACGCAGGATGTGAACCATTTATTCTTTGAAAATGATTGGCTTACTTAATCTACAATCTTGGGCAAAATGTTATGACTTGGGACTAATCTTTTTTTTTTAAACAAGACTTGTTTTGAAAGCTATAATATTCCTCCCCATTTCCCTGTTCAATATTGTCACAATATTTTGGGTCAATTTAAGACTTGCAAATAGATCTTGCCAAAATTGAAGATGGGTGTGGGGAGTCTCAACATGTTTCATCAGAGATTATAGCTTGATGAGGTCACTGCAAAACCTGTAGCAAAGAATGTTAGATACTTACACTTAAGCTCAAGATCGCCACATAAATAATCACCTACTTGTAAGGGTTTTCTATATTTTAATGATCTAAGGAGTCCATTTCTAAGACGATAATTTTTGTGTTTCAAAAATAGCCTTTCTAGTTTCTGAGTTATGACTGCCCAAAGTCTGAAGATTTTTAATAAAAGGAAAATGTAGTCGTGTTTGACAGGAAAGAATTCTCAAACTTTGTATGTAAATTTTCAAATTTGTTACCTAAATTTCATTTAAAACAATAAATAGGAACACCTATGGTTTGATTGCGGGTATAACCACAATCTTCATCTTAGAATTCCCTGCTCTGCCATTAAAAAAACTGTGGCAAAGGCTTAAAGTACCAAAGGATTTACATGTTGTCCTGCAACACACATTACGCCCAATCCTCGCTACAAATTTTCAGTCTTTTCATTTGCAAGAACCTCCATTTCGGTGTGTATGACTTTTAGACTCTGCTAGAAGCAATTAAGAAACCCACCACAGATAGTTCATTGATTTTATGCATCAGTAATTATACTCCCAATCATCTATATGCACACAATGGAACTTATTCTGAAGGGCTAGGTATTGTTGATTTGGTTACTGCAGGGCCAAGTCATGCGTGTAATGTGGAGCTGAGGATTCATTTGGACTTTTAAAGAATGTTTTCATTAGTGAGTTTTAAACACTCTGGTGAGTTTGGGTGTGTTGGACTGAACATTTATAACCAGAGTTATTCATCATGTTATTTGGATTAAAATTACCTGAAAATTCCAGAATTTGTATAATTGATGATGTCTAACTGATTTCTTGCTGCAATTCTTGTTTCCAATCAATTTTATAGCAATTTAGTTAATGTTACATTTGTAGACCTTTGACTAACGAACTGCAAATATAATTAAAACAAAGTCTATTCAAATACAGTAAACCATTGTTCGTCCCAACCATTTAGGACCAAAGAGAGTTCAGCAAACTTCATAAGATTTTCATGAAGCTGTAGTGTCATAAAAGAAATGTGGAAATGTGGGCAAAGTTTTACAGTACTCTGAATACAAGTACATACAGTATTTGTGATTCACATTTTAGATGTACTTGCAAAGGATTTTGTACAATGGCCCTCTACTTGCATATCATCATTTAGGCCTGAATCAGGCTTTCAGCACATGGTTCTATTCCATGGTTTGGATATCCAAGGTGTTTGGATATCCAAAGTGTTTGGATATCCAGTGTTTGGATATCCAAAGTGTTTGAATATCCAAAGTGTTTGGATATCCAAAGTGTTTGGATATCCAAAGTGTTTGGATATCCAAAGTGTTTGGATATCCAAAGTGTTTGGATATCCAAAGTGTTTGGATATCCAAAGTGTTTGGATATCCACAGTGTTTGGATATCCAAAGTGTTTGGATATCCAAAGTGTTTGGATATCCACAGTGTTTGGATATCCAAAGTGTTTGGATATCCAAAGTGTTTGGATATCCAAAGTGTTTGGATATCCAAAGTGTTTGGATATCCAAAGTGTTTGGATAAGTGAGGTTCAGGTAAGTAAAGGATTACTGTACAATCATTACAGGAATATCCCATGATTTTTTGTAAAATTTTATTGAAAGAGCATACTGTTACGAGCCAATGTGGTACAAAAATCAGGTTGATATCATATTCTGTTCAGGAGATATAGAATTTTAAAGATTTCCAACAGCATTTAAAAGTTTTGTACAGTATGATGAATTCATGTTTGATAATGTCATAGAGGTAATTCCATTGCAAATGTTTATGTATTTCTTTCAACCTTAATTGGTTGTTTCTGTATGATTAGAAACAATTTTCCAAAAGTTATTGAAGTTGGGTATATTTGGCAATGTTTATCAATACCTAACTTTCATAAATTAACTATTCTAGCAGGCTTTACTAATAAAAAAAATGATAGAGTTTAATGAAATACAACAACTTTATGGGAGAATGTGTTGCTGTGGTGTCATTGGTGTCTATAATTTTTTCCTTATTTATTCATTTATTCATATTCTTTTATTTTCTGCAATGTGTTTTAATATGTATATGCATGTGTTTTTTCCTTTTTACAAATGTTTTAAATGTTGTACTGGGATATTTAATATATCATATAATATACATACTGAGTCCATTCCTATTCGTTTTTTGGCATTTTTGTGAACCTTAAAATTGAATATCTCCTGGTAGGAAATAAATATCAACATGATTTTGGTACTAAATTGTTTCTAAAACTTTTCTCTTTCTAGTTAGTTAGATCATCACCAGGTTTGAGGGAGGAATTGTCAATCACAAGTAAGGAAAAGTGTAAGTCACTATAAAAAACCTAATATATATGAACCATTAGTTCTTCTGCTCCTTGAAGTTTTAAACAGTCAGACCCGACCTGATACATAACCAGCTTGGGTCAGATTTTCCTCTTCATTTTCTTTATTCTGAAAACCTGAGTTGTTGTGAAAGTTGGGGCTGAGTATCATATTAGCAATGAATGAAATCCTTATCGGTGGTTATTCTAATCAAGATAAAGTGGTCTCACTATTTACTACAGTAAGTTTGTGGTTATGATTTGCTGGAACAAATTTTTAAGGAGAAGGACGAGCCATGACTAATCTGCGATTCAAAAATACTTTAAAACATGGAAAGCTTACATCTATTCTAAATACAAATATTTCAAAGCGATACATACAAATTATAGCATTAACCTGAATCTTATCCAAGTTGGAGCTATGGAGATTACAGATAAGCTGTGTTTCTTAGGTCAACATCAGCTATCATAAAAACGAGCAGTTTGAAAAAAAGAGCAGAAACATAAAAAATATCTAACAATAAGACAGCATGTCAAATATCATCCTGTGATGTCATAAAAAATGTTGAAATTCTTCATTGTTAATAGTCCTATACAATACATGCAGAGTTTTCTGGATAAATGTGGGAACTTAAACTGTTATTAATCTATTTAAAGAAGGAATCTCGTCTCAAGAAAAGTGTTTGACCCATCACCAATAAATCTGGTATATACTAGTAACGTCACTTCTGCGACCGTAATTAATAGAATTGTCAATGATTGTGTAAATATTTCCAGTGTTGTAGTGTATTTTTATCTCCACGTTAACATGATATCTGGCCTTTATAAAATTCGTTATGTTATCTACCCTTATGAATGCGCAGCCAGGCACTGTATACTTCGGCCTAAAGTAAAATGCCACTTATTCATCTTTTTCCCTGTCTTATAATATCTGAAAGACAAATACAAACATCTGGGACTTTTCTTCTTTTACAAAGAAAAAGATGTAACATGATGTTCAAGTTAACATTACAATTCCACGAATTAATTCAAAATCACATTATTCACAGTCTTACTTGCAGTGTTGTAGTCAAATCCACCCACCCTGAGTACACTCGAGTCTAAGATCAAACTCCTCGTGGTGAAGTTCAAGTCCCCTGGTGCCCAAGTCCAGTAAAAACTCCTCAAGTTCTATAAGGTGATTACTCTTTGCTACCAGTGTAGCCATCCACAAACTTCCCTCTCAACTGCTTCAAAGTTCTTTATCCTAAAAATCTCTTTGTTACTCTCATATTTTACATTCCAGTAAATATGCTTAACTTTGACCTATAAAAATTAAGCATAAATGATACACATCTGTTTTGATAATTTTCTCAAGTAAATAATTGTTTCATATACCCCTTTTTCCCAAAAGCACTTGACAAGGAATATAAAGGGAATAAAAAACCATTTTATTTCAACACAAATATGAAGTCATTACAAAAGTATTAAACCTTTCTTTCAGGTGTGATCACAAATAAAAGTTGTGGCTCCCTAGAAGTTTAAAAACTCTGTACATAACAGCATTGTCTAGATGTGACCCTCATTCTCCTACAAGCTGTTGCCCCTCATCCCCACCCCTAACATTTAAACAATAAATCTTTCCATCAAAATTAGTAAAGGTTGCAAAATATTTACCCCGACACACACTATATTTCCTTCAGACATTTGCTACACCCAACAATATTTTCAGGTGACACCAATATAGAAAAATCACTAACTTTAACTACAATATAATAAAGTAAGAGAGGTACAGTACATGGAACCACGAAGTTAGATAGGTGCATACCAAACGTTAAATTGATCTCAGCCCACCCTTTTTTAGTGTTACCAATTTAAAGGTTTCCCTGAACAATCTTCCATACAACCATATTTTTGGGCTTGTTCACTTTTTAAGAAATGTATTAACAGAATTTAAACCTTTGCTTTTCCTTGCATACATTTACTAAACACCTAAAATTGTATTGACTTGTAAACTTATTTGGTTTACACATACAGACGCCTCCCCACTTGTTATGTCTCTTCCCATGTTCCTTTCAAAATATATATGAAAAGTAAAAATCTTCTTCATTAGGGTCCGGGAGTGATGAGTATATTATAAATCATATATCTGTTCTGATAAGGTTTAAAAGTCCATTGTAGAGATTGCAAAAGGGAAAGGACCTTAGCTGAGCCCACGGACAAATCCATTGTAAGCAGACTCCAAGTCATAGAGTATTTGCCGGATCTGATCTTCTTCCAGTTCATCAGCTGCTTTCATTGAACTCATCGTTTTTAACCTGCAAAGGAAATAAATTGATTCACCAATTAACGAAAAATCTAGGGTACAAACACTCTTGCAATAGTTTGTTGATGCAAGATGTTCTGCATGTATTAACAGGGACACCTAACATAATAAACCTTTCTGGGTTTAATGATTGACAGCTTATTTGGGCCAATCACTGCACGAATTTGCCTAGCAACAAATTGTGCATAATTAAGTGGGGGCAAACATCCTATGCGGTACTGATACAGTACAGCTAGCTAACGGCGTGCGCTCATGTAGTCAATGCAACTTAACTGTACAAAAAAAATTCTGCACACACACACACCGAGTGACGACAAAATGGTGAACAAAAATTGCGCTTACGGGCCCGCTGCGGGTTTTGTAAATCTGATTGCTGTCACCCAGAACAGTTAGCAAACTTAATTTTGTTATCCTATTTGCTAAAAACTCTAAAAATCCAGAGAAGTGCCATAAATGAATCAAAGCTTGTGGCAGGCCTCGCAAACGTCTACATGTCAACGCATTGGTAATGCATGATTGCAGATTTGAGGTTTGTTTGCCCCACAAACTTACTGCATTGCTATGGTGGCGTGGCCTATTTGGAAACCTGGAAAGGTTAATTCTGCTTGAGGCTCAAATGCCCAAAATACATCACACAGGTCTGGGAATTGAATAGATTTAGAATGTGACCATGATGCATCTTAATGGTGTTATCTATTTCTTGCTGACTGTTTATAAGAATCAGCTCAGTGGTCACACATTTCATCTGATATGAATGAAGGAGGGCTTCGAAAGAAACAAACGGTGGAGAAACTACTTAAATATATCAATCTGTAAAGGAGATATTTATGTATAAAATTCTGCACCATTTGTGTAGAACAACTAAAATGAAGACTGAAATGAAGATGTCATATCCTCACATTCCTTAAAAGTCTTTATATATTTTGTTCCTGTGGCTTAAAAACCATTGGATGTGTATGTAATAATAAAAGTAAAACAAAAATATAGTTCACTAACTATAATTCATCACATAAAGAAATTTCGAAGAAAGAAAGCAATTAGTAAGAAAAATTAACTTATATTTTCTTTAGATATAATTTTCTACCGTGGACGTTCTACACCTGCGATTCTTAATAGGGGGCCGCCAGACAATCCAATCTGGCCTGTGAACAATAGTTATAGTAGAAAAAATATATAGTACGTCCCGATCGATCCGAATGAGAATGGTAAAAATAGCAAAATCCTCGTTTATTTTCGGTTTTTGCAAGGCAGATCAGCGCACTAAAACATCATGGCTTATACAATAAAATTTATTTTTAGTTTCGTTATAAAATGGTGTATCAAAGGAAGGCGGATAAAATAACCGCCGACATCTGGCGAACATCCTTAATGCGCATGCTCTCAGCTTGTTTGTATTCAGGGATTGTTTTGACGGATTTCGTTTGTCATGTGATACTGGTATTGCTATGCAATTGGTGCACGGCCTGAGGCTGTTGTCAAATGGTGGCCCTTAGAAAAATTAATGATGAAATCATGTTCTACAATCTTTTTTACACTTTAAACTTAAATACTGAAGCACTTTTTTCACCATTTCATTTCTGATCAAGTCGTCTTTCAAATAACATGAACTTGTTTGACCACTTCACTTATTCTTTAACACAGCACAATGAAATGTATGTTCTGCATGTTACATGGTCACCATAATGCTACAACTACACACAGTATCAAGAGCTCTGTATGCAGACACAGGAGAATTTGCATGAATTTATCATTTCAGTATGTGTAAGACACTGACTGTACAAAAAAAGCCTTATGAAATAAAAGAACCTCATTAAGGACACCAAAAATCACTGGACCCCTAATAAACGAAACTACCCACAATGCCCCTTCCTTTTTAAGTGATAGCGCATGATGGTATCTAAGAATATTAAGTCTAAATTCACTCACCAATTTGCTACTTTTTCTTTTCCATCGTATCCATTGGGTAACGAGCTCATTCTGTTCATTGTCTCATTTAGTTCTCGGAGCTCTGGCTCTATTTCATCCACCGCCTTCATGTCTAACCGCAGTTTGTCCATAACAGTAATGAACAGCTGAAAAGAGAGGAAATAATCTTAAATACAAATGTGCCACAAACCAAAATATTCAGTTATTGAAAAAACAAGAGAATATGTTTATATTACAGCAATATATGTATGTATTTATGTATGTATGTATTTATGTGTGTATGTATTTATGTGTGTATGTAAGGGTGTATTTATGTGTGTATGTATTTATGTGCATATGTATTTATGTGTGTATGTATTTATGTGTGTATGTATGCCAAGACATTTAGTAAAGTTTTCCTCCTGTATGACAATCTATGGATATGTACAGGCAACATTGGCTACATTATTTCAATATAGATTAAAAACTATGAGCATGGCCCAAACAAAATATGAGCATAGCCCACACAAAGTATGAGCATAGCCCACACAAAATATGAGCATAGCCCACACAAAATATGAGCATAGCCCACACAAAGTATGAGCATAGCCCACACAAAATATGAGCATAGCCCACACAAAATATGAGCATAGCCCACACAAAATATGAGCATAGCCCACACAAAGTATGAGCATAGCCCACACAAAATATGAGCATAGCCCACACAAAGTATAAGCATAGCCCACACAAAATATGAGCATAGCCCACACAAAGTATGAGCATAGCCCACACAAAATATGAGCATAGCCCACACAAAAAAAGTATGAGCATAGCCCACACAAAATATGAGCATAGCCCAAACAAAATCTTATCCAAATCATGTTCAAATTAGACAAATCATAAATTACTTCTATTTTGGTAGTTTTTTCGTCTTCAAGTCTTTTATGCCATTTTAATGGAAATTTCTGATGCATAATGGAGTAAATCTCTCTATGTACTCTTGAAAATCCATTTTCATTCTCTCCCGCAGGTCTTTAAAGAAGAGTAGCCTATTCTGACAACATGTCTGGGAATTTTAAACATAACCGTGATCAACAACTAACTGCAAATAACATTTTCATTATGTTCAATGGAGTGCAATCCCAGAAGAAAAAAAATCTCAAGAATTAAGATAATATTCACAAGAATTCAAGAATAATAATCACCTTCTATGTTATATAGTGCTACCTACACTAAGTGTATAACATTTTCTAAGTGCTAACAAAGATCCAAGCAGTCCTGCACAATCCAAATCTGACATAATGTCCCCAGTCGAAATGCTCCACAGACAGTCAACAATTGATAAATAAGTGATTAACCCCAAAATATGTCAACTGTCATAAAGCACAAATATTGCTTTAAAAATCCCTCAAAAATGGATCTAAAAGTAGGAACTTTAGAACCAAATATAAATAAGTACAGTAACAACACCTAATTACAGCTTTTGTAAATACATCACACTTCATAGTAGTGGGACTGTTGGTTGATACGGAGCTGAGTGGTTTGAGCTGGTCTTCACATGTGCATGGGTTTGGTTCCCTCCAAGCATTTGGGGTTTTTCTCTGGGTACTCAGGCTTTCCTTCGACTGAGCATATCAACTATTGTTTTAAAATTCAGTTGCGCCACCACGAGACTTTGCATGCACTTCAATTTTGAAGCACCTTTGCAGCTTCACCACCGAACTAGCCACCCTTTTGAATGCACTTCGATTTAGAAGCACCTTTGCAGTTTCACCACATAACTAGCCATACTTTTGCATGTACTTCAATTTTGAAGCACCTTTGCAGTTTCACCACATAACTAGCCATACTTTTGCATGTACTTCGATTTTGAAGCACCTTTGCAGTTTCACCACATATCTAGCCATACTTTTGCATGTACTTCGATTTTGAAGCACCTTTGCAGTTTCACCACATAACTAGCCATACTTTTGCATGTACTTCAATTTTGAAGCACCTTTGCAGTTTCACCACATAACTAGCCAAACTTTTGCATGTACTTCGATTTTGAAGCACCTTTGCAGTTTCACCAAACAACTAGCCATACTTTTGCATGTACTTCGATTTTGAAGCACCTTTGCAGCCTCACCACAGAACTAGTCACCCTTTTGCATGTACTTCGATTTTGAAGCACCTTTGCAGCTTCACCACAGAACTAGCCACCCTTTTGCATGTACTTCGATTTTGAAGCACCTTTGCAGCTTCACCACATAACTAGCCACCCTTTCCCTTAACAATTGCACGGTCAATACCTACCGAAACGATCTGAGCTATACATTCACTCGTGTTTCCTTTATCATCTTTTATCGTAATCGGGCGATCTTCTTTATCCTTTCTAGTGCAGCTGTGCAGTTCATCTGAAAAGGATTAGAAACAGAATCTGTCAATCTGTGTATTCTCACTGTTCTGCAAGGCCAGCTTAAAACCAGCAAGTTGGAAAATAACTTGGATCTAAATAAGAATGTATATCATACTGATCGCTGCAAGGTTTCAATGGGAAAGATGTTAAACAATCTAACCGTAAAAACACATCATTTTAAAGTATTATCTTACACTTTATATATCTACAAAAATTTCCAGTCAGCTAATTTGGGATACTGTAGAATCTGAATCAACACAAACAGTACTCACAGTTTACGTGAAATAATTACACATTTGCCTGCATTGTGAGAATGTCTTCCTTTTACAGGCAGAGTTATATGTAGCGCTGTCACTATTCATTGCTTACTGCAATATTGTGATATTGCATTTATCATAAATTTAATAACTGCAGTTTATCTGACTCTTTTATGTTTCCTTTCCTTAGCTTTTGGGATAAATGAGATCTGTAGGCTGAAAAGCTAAGCAGTTTTCCATAATACTATAATCATAATGTAGATTGCGATATGGTGAAATATCTCAATATTTTTGTACATGATAATCAATATCTCATTTACCTATATAGTGACAGCTTTAGCTATATGTATTATTAATGAACACCCACCACAAGTCAAGATGCTAAAAAAGCTAATTCCATCTAGCCAGTGCTTATCCCCAGTT
>JAIGNY010002312.1:0-16099 GCA_020152595.1 Chiridota heheva
CTAAAAAAGGATAATGAAAGAAAAGCATAGCCTTAGTATGGTCGTTAATGAACACGAAAAGATATATGCTGCACTTTCATCAGCAAATTTGTTAATTGTTTATATACTTTTGCACATATAATCTTTTGTCTCATTATCCCTTTTAAGTTTTGGCAGTTACTATAGTCTATAATAAAATCCTCATTTACTTAAAATGCCTCTTGGTACATTTACAATTTTGAAGATCGTTGATAAAGGCCCTGATCAATGATGGCTATCTAGTTGTGTGTCTTTGCTCATGCTGACAGCTATACCGAAAAGTTAATTAGTCTTGTAGAGTATATCAATATTGAATATGATAATTCAAGTAAGAACCATGCTAAGGACATGCTGTTCCTGCAGGTTGATCAGCTCTTGCATCAACAAGCCAGCGTAGTCTTATCATTCACTATCAAGGCAAACATATGGTGGTATTGCCGCTCGCTATAGTAAGATTCCTATGGGTACTAACGTTTCCGGACTTGGCTCACTTATTACCCGATGGGGCTTTATCTAGACCCGTTTTAATTTTTATAAAATTTTGGGTTTAGAAAGAGAATAAAAATTTTTTTTAAAAAAGGCTGGTCTTTCTTTTTAAAATGAACAAAATTTTTATCCATCAAAACTTGGGGTTCTTAATTTTGGTGTTGACCTAATTTGTTTTTAAGCTCCAAAAGGGCGGTTTTAAAAGAAAAAATTTAAACTTTTCGCGGAAAATTGTAAAACAAAAAATTTTTTGGGGAAGCATTAAAAAAATTTAAAATGAAGAATAAAAAAATTGAACTAAATTTTAAAGTTTGGGCAAAAAAATTTAATAAAATTAAAGAAAGAATTGGAATAATTTGATGAAGAGGGTTTTTTATATTTTGGGCTTTACCGAAAATGTCTCCCCCATTGAAAAAAGCAAACGTTAGCTTCTTCCATCGTACAGAGGAATTTGGGGGCATACTCTTGAAGCCCAAAAACATGGGCAAAAATGACCGATGTTCCCGGCTGTAGAGAATTGTTGATGATGCCCAAACAGGATTTTTATGCAAAGCTCACGATCCAAATGATCTTGCTGAAAATGATTCAAATAATAGAACTCTCCAACGAAAAGAACTCCTAATGGGGAAAGAGGAAGAAAAAAATGGGGAAAAGAATTTGATGAAAAAATAGTCATCAATAAATATCTAGAAACAATAAACAAACTTATCAGATGAGACTCACTCTTCCGATAAATACAATTTAATATTAAGCTCATCAATACTTGTTTTTAATAGAGAACCGTTTATAAACTTGATATCAAAATAATTTTTTCTTTCAAAATAAAATGCAAACATCCACTATCATAAATCTTCTAAATACAAAGATGTTTTCGATTATTTTGCTTTACTGCTTCTAATATTGTTGAGTCCTTTATTTATATTAATATCAATTTTAATCTATCTTGTTGATGGACTGCCTGTCTTTTTGTTGGTTACTAGTAAATTCAACCTATTTTAATATGTACAAATTTAGAACGATGAGAATCGATACACTGAATGTAGCTACTCGTCTTTTAATGAATCCCGATCGAGAACGTTCCTTAGAAAATTCAGCTTGGATGAGCCAAACTTGATCAACATGGTGAAGGAGAAATCGGCTTTGTTGGCCCACGTCCATGATCTTCTTCAATTACGAAAGGATGTTGGACAAAGATTGTGCCTGGATTAACTGGTCTTGCTCAAATTAGCGGAAATGACGATTTACCACTTGAAAGAAGTGAAGTATGAATTAAGTATAAAGAAAAAACAAACTTTTTTTTCTGATATAAAAATCATATTAAAAACAATCAGTCACGCTTTTTTTTAGAAACGTGTTTGATTAATTATTTTTTCTTTTATATAATAAAGAAAATGGAAAAACTATAGTAGATCAAAACAAGAAATTGGTTTCGCTTTGCTTTGACTGTTTCTTCCAAATGATGGGTGCATGATAAATGCATTCATCCCACAACGGACAAGAATAACAAGAAGTATCTTCAGTTACTTTGGTCATTCTTTATACATGCATGTGTCACACTTTTTCCTTTAATAAGATATCTTCTTCAAAACAATTATTGTGCCTTTTGTTTTACTGTAAATCTTTATTAATTCGATGGGGCTGTTTTTGCTGAACAAGAGAAAAATTTCATCAGGCAAAAATACCTGTGATTATATCTTCACTTTTTTAATATTTAATTTGTTTAACAAGCGAAGCTTCTTTTGTTTTCCTTCCTGTAATAAAAAACTAATTTGTAGGTTTTGGTGTTTTACTATCTATCTGGTTGTTTCAATTTTAATTGCTTTTTCGGCAACTGTTTTATATACGTTTTGTTTATAAAAAACGTGTTTTGGTGCGATTTTTGCCTAAAGTTATATGCACAGTTTTTACAAATAAGAAATTGCAATAGGAAGAAATCTTTTTAGAGCTAATTTTCTTTCAATCATATCTAAAAACTATTTAACTTTCGGCTTTTTCTGTATTTTGGGTTTTCTTTTCTTTTGATCATTATGATCGTAAAAGCAATCTCTTTTTGGCTTGGTACGATCAGTAATTTAAAATTAGTCTGAAGATCTTCTGCTTTCGGTAATTGGTTTTGATTTTAATGGCATTGATTAAAAACAGGATCTTAGACTAAAAGAACCTTTGTCTTAATTTTATTTGGTGCTAATCCTCCCACCGTATTAATTAGAAATCACATCCTTATGCAAGGCTATGTCTCTTCGACAACAGCAAATTGTATATTTCCACATAAAATTTTGAGAGTCTTTTAGAATTTGAAAAAAAAAAATATTCTTTGCATCGGCGCAGGTTATGTTGTTGGACCAACCATATTGTGCGTATCAAATGCCCACAGCTCAAAGTAACAATTGTTGATATCAATAAAGAAAAAATTAGAGCTTGGCAAACCGACCAACTTCCATTTATGAACCGATTACTCCGAAGTTGTTCAAAGTCGAGAGGAATAAATCTTTTCTTCTCAACAGATGTAGAAAAAACATTGATTTAAGCAGATATTGTTTTTGTCTCTGTTAACACTCCAGCAAAAACTTTTGGTGGAAAGGAGCAGGCAGAGCTTCTGATCTTCAATATATTGAATCAACAGCTAGAAGCATTATTGCCGCTCAAACTCCAATAAGATAGTTGTCGAAAAAGTACTCTTCCAGACAGCCTCTGCGCTTGAAAAGATTTTAAACAACAATGACAAAGGGCTGAAGTTTGAGGTTCTCTCAATCCGGAATTTCTTGCTGAAGGAAGTGCATAAAGATCTTGAGTTCCCCGATAGGGTTTTGCTAGTTCAAGGCAAACAGAGCGGCTTGGAAGCTCGTTCTGAACTTAGTTTGACATCTATTCCGAATTGGGTCCGGAGAGAAAGATGAGTGAATGTCTGGAGTTCTGACTTTCTAAACTAACAGCAAACGCTTTTCTTGCTCAAAAATATCTTCTATTAATTGATCTCTGCCTCTGTGAAAAAACTGGTGCGGACGTGAGTGAAATTAGCCGGGCTATTGGCGCTGATTCTCGCATTGGGAATAAATTCCTCGAAAATGCCAGCAGGTTTTGGCGGATCATGTTTTAAGAAAAGACATCCTAAATCTTGTTTACATTTGGTAGAATCTCTTGGTCTCAGTGAAGTAGCCGCGTATTGGGAAGGGAGGTAATAAAGTGAGTACTCAAACTGCTTAAATAAAAAAATGCTCTTCTATATTCCAACACTCTTGCCGGAAGAAAATAGCTTTTGTTTGGATTTGTTTTATTTAACACATGAACAGGGAAACACCATATTACGTTGCCAAGCAATTGTTAGAGGAACGTGCTTCTCTTTTCTCTCTTCCATGACCTGAATGCAAAGATAGATCTTACAGAATTTGTTGACAAAATTAAGTTTACCGAAAGATCATATGTATGACAAGGAGGCTGATGCTGTTGTAGTAATGACAGAATGGGATCTTTACAAAACTTTAGATTATCAAAAGATATATGATTCAATGCGAAAACCATTTGTTTTTGATGGCAGAAACATTTTGGATCATGAAGAGTTGATCAAGATTGGTTTTTGAGGTTCATGCTAGGAAGAGTTTTGATTAGTTTTATCCAACTCAGCCCAATTTAACAATTGGGCTTTATACAAATCACTTATTTCTGTAAAATATTTTTTATTCAACAACTCTAAATTCTTTTCGGTTCATTTGCCTTTCTGGGTACTTGTTTATCAGCAATCGGTTTTGGTAGAGCCATATCCAATAGATTTAATTCTGCTCTCGTCAATACCATGCTTAACATATAATGTTTAACCACATCAGCTCTTTCTTCTGATTTTATTTTGATTGACCTCAGCTGTTTAAGTGATATCATTAATGTCCTTCTATTTCTATTTTTAAGTTCTGAATTCTCTTTTAATCTTTTAGAAACATGGTATAAATGAGGTATGATTCCGGTGTGAGGTTTGTACTATTGAACTCAAAATAACACCGCAATACTTCCAATCTGTTCTTTTTCTTCCGGAGCATTTTTATTATTACTTTTTCAGAAACCATTGGAATATATTTTTCAATGGTTTTCAAAGGTATCATAATCGAATTATCTTCTCGCTCTATTCCATCATAAAGCTGACTATTAAATCTTTGATGGCTCCTTTTGAAAAAATACCACTGAACGCCTATATCGCCTTTACTACTGCATCATAACTTGCTCCAAATACCCCAAGGCCTGAGCCGTATCTTCCATCGTAATAATCAGTCATGGGTGTAAAAACCTATCTCGGTTTAAATTTCCAATCTTCACCCAAATAAACTTCTACCCCATTCCAACGCCAACACGAAATACGATCTCGGATTCATCCGGTTCATGTTGTGGATTGTCGTGAGTAAAATAGTTTATACCAACTCCTTGCAACAATAAATGGGAAAACGCTCTTAATGGGGTGAAATAGTAGATCATATCGACCGAACTCCCACAAAGCTGTTGTCTTGGTTTGTTCTCGTCTGCTGCACCAAAACCTCTGGTCATGCTGTTGTAGTTCCCGTTGCGTAGCCCTGTATATTCGGCAAAATTTCTTTGGATTGATAGATACGCTCCAATATTATCCAAGATATAGCAACTTTGGGGCATGGACGCACTAAAAACCTAAAACCCACGTATCTTTTGCTACTTGTGCTTGTGTAAAAATTGAAGAAAATAAAACAGACTCGTAGCCAAAATAAGTCACGATGACTAATTATACTTTATCCTTCCTACTTAAAAAACCATTTAGCAAATTCCTATAACACTTTATAAGAAATAAATCCAATTTTATTTAACTAATTATTTAATCTCTGTCAATGCATCTGTCTTGTTTTTATATTTGTTCTCTTTTCCAAAAACAAATATACTTTTAATGTTTTTCTGATTTGAAACTAAACCTTATTCAACGCGTTTTTTAAATCTCTATAATATCATTAACATTTTCTATACCAACTGAGAGACGAACTAATCCATCTGAAATTCCCGCTTCTCGTGCCTCTTTTCCCATAGAGCGTGCGTCATGCTTGCTGGATGTTGTAGAAGTGTTTCGACTCCACCCAAACTTACTGCTAATTGACAAGCTTCGCTGAATTCATAAATGTTTCGCCAGCTTCTTAAAAAACCTTCCCTTAAGTTAAAAAGAAATCATGCCGCCCTGAGTAATGTGCTGTCTTTTGCAAGTTCAAATTGCGGATGACTTTTAAAACCAGGATATCATTCAATTTGGGGTTGTGATTCCAGCCACTCTGCTATTTTTCTGTTCCGCGCTATTACTGTGTCTTTCCATTCTAAAGAGATAATGTTTTAATCCTCTGTGAACCAGGAATGAATTAAACGGGTCTATAACCCCTGATCTGATTAAGAACTTTTCTGAAATGCTTATATGTTTCTTCATCCTGACTATTATCACCGGCAACAACATCAACATGTCCATTCAGAAATTTAGTCATACTATGCAGAACATGTCACTTGAAACTCAAGTGGCTTTTAGCAATGCTGGACTCATAAAAGTATTGTCAACCACAAGTTTAACATTGTTTTCATGTGCTAGTTTGCTGTTTTAGTCAAATCCATCAATTGCTAATGTCAGGTTACTTCAAGTGATTCTATGTAAATAACCTTTGTGTTTGGCTTGAGTAGCACTTTTATCTCTTCCAACACATCTGGAATTTACAAACGTTGTTTCAATACTCAAATTTTCTTAGAACTGTTCTAAAAGAGTTGAGGTGGGTCCATAGACGGCTTCAGAACAAATAACTGATCAGCATGAAGGAAGCAAAACTGTATGAATTGCGGCCATCCCGATCCCACAGCCTAATCCTTTATATCCACCCTCTAATTCGGCAACGGCATTTTCCATTGCTTCAACGGTTGGGTTTTTCATTCGAGAATAGATATAGCCTTCTGATTCTCCTTAAACAACACCGTGCCCAGCAGATTCAGAATTCCTAAAAGTAGTTGTTTGATAGATCGGTGGTAACTGGTCCAAATTCATACCCCCACTCCAGCATGTACACTTTGAGTCGAATCCAAATCTTTGTTCGTTGACATTATTATTTCCTTTTATCAAAACAGTTGTAAGGTGTCTATAATTTGGTTTATAGTTCTGATCTTTTTCTTTTCCCGTTCCCGTTTATATCATCATTATCAACAACAACCTTGCAATATCTGCAATGGAGTCTCCGTCTTAAGATTAATTACTCTAACACCTTGAGGTTGCGACCTATTTACGCGTATCCTTTGAATTACCTTGAATTACCATTCCTTTTATTTGTAATAATAACCAACTCAAATCTTGTCGTTTTCTTCATTAAAGACATATAAAGTTTTCCGTTTTATCACCAGCTTTAATTGTTTTAACTCCTTTGCCACCACGATTGGTAATGCGGTAATCTTCAATGTTGCTGCGCTTTCATAACCTTTGTCTGTAACAGCAAGAGAAGGGTAGAAACACTACGAACAACTATAACCAACAACCTCATCGCCAGGTGAGTCTAACTCCTCTTACACCAGTTGATGTTCTGCCCATGCTCCTGACTTTTTCCTCTTCAAAACGGATATTATTCCAGATTTTGTTCCAATAACACCATGGTTGTTCCCGTCTGTTAATTTAACGGCCATAAGTTTATCGCCAGGAACTAGATTGATTGCATTTATTCCACCGAACATTAGCATACGCAGAAAGAACTTTTTGATGGTTCATTTTGCTACCATAACAATATATCTGTATCCGTGTATTTTAACTGTAACAAATGCTGTTATTTTATCATTTTTATCTTTCTCAAGTAAGTTGATAATCGAACGTCGCTTGTCCGCTTCAGGGATTTCGTGAACCTTTAACCAATATACTCCTACCAAGATCAGCAAAACATAATCTTTTATTGATGTGTAGATGCAATAAACATGCTCAATAAAATCTTCATCCTTAGTACCAGCAATCAGTGACACCTCTGCCGCCTCGTCCTTCTCTGTAACCACTTACTGGAATTCGTTTAATGAAGCCGCTGTGAGATATTGTAATAACATCTTCTTTTCCAATAATATCTTCAAGAGAAAATTCTTTTGGATCATGAATTATTTCCTGTTTCGTCTTTCATCACAAATTTATTCCTAACCTCTATGAGTTCTGTTTAATTATTAAAATCTTTTGCTTTCAACTTCCAAAATCCTTGAAGTCTTTTTCAATTAATTTTACTTCTTTATATTCGTTCTCTATCTTCCTGGACGTCAAGCCCAGTAAGTCTTTTGCAAACGCATATCAAAATTGCTTTGCTTGAATCTCTGATAATTTGAATTTTCTTTTCAAGTTGTTTCATCAAGTCTCAGCATCTTTCGAACTTCTAATTGTTTTAATTACTTCATCTATATTGTCGAGGAAAATTATGTAACCTTCTAAAAAATGTGCTCGTCTTTCAGCAGAATCTAATTCATATTTTGTTTCTACGAACTAAAACTTCCATTCTGTGATCGACGTAATGTTTAATCATTTCTCGCAGAGTTAGCACTTTTGGAATACCTCTTACTAGTGCAAGCATTATAACACCAGGTTTACTTGCATTTGTGTGTGTTTAAATAATTGATTTAAAACAGCAGGTTGTCCATCACGTTTTAACTCAATAAACCACACGCATTCCGTCTCTATCAGATTCGTCTCTAAGATTTGAAAATATATCGGTGATTTTCCTGAACGAACTAAATCAGCAATTTTTTCAATTAGGTTCGATTTGTTTACTTGATACGGTAACAGCAATAATTATTGATTCGCGATCGTTTTTATGATTCAATATTTGCTTTGCTCTTATTACAACTCTACCACGCCCAGTTTCGTAAGCACTACGAACTCCTTAGCCATAAATAATTCCACCAGTAGGAAAAATCAGGAGCAGTAATGTGTTTTATTAAGTCTGAAGTAGAAATTTCTGGTTCATGATATATGCAATTACACCATTGATAGCTTCGTTAATATTGTGTGGAGGAATGTTCGTTGCCATTCCTTTCACAGCAATACCATACCATTAACTAATAAGGTTGGAAAATAGGATGGCATTACTGGCTCAGAAGTGAATCATCAATGCAAAATGTATTTTATCGAGATCTCTAAGCATCAATTCTGAAATTTTGCCATACGTGCTTCTGTATAACGCATTCCGCCGCATTATCACCATCCAGAACCAAAAGTTTCCTGACCTTGCACAAGGGGATAACAACGCAAAAAAGTTGCACCATTCTAACCATAGAATCATAAACTCAGTATCATAATGAGGATGGTACTTACCCAAACGACAATTCGTGCCAGATTTTTATATGATCGGTTGTGAGCCACGCCTAGTTCGTGCATTCCGTAAAGAAACACGATGAACTGGTTTTAATCCATCTCGCACATCAGGCAATTACTCTCGAACACTTACAGACATCGAGTAATCGATGTAAGATGATTTCATTTCGTCTTCAAGAGTAACTGGTAATAATTTTTTCAAAAATGTTGACATAATTTTTATCTGCTTTTATAATTTTAAAATTTTTAATTTATTCTGCTTTCTTAAAAAGACTGTCATTGAACCCGTCTTATGGGTGAAATCTTTTTGTAAGATTTCTCACCCCGACAAAGAACGTCGGGATTCGAAATGACATGCATCTTTTAAAATTCATTTTAAGTATCAATATTTGCATACTTAGCATTTTTCTCTATAAATGCTCTTTCGTGGCTCAAATATCATCACCCATAATGGGTTTCAAATATTTTATCCATCCGCTGATGCACTCTCAATGTTTACTTGTAATACTGTTCTAGTCTCTGATTCATTGTGTATCCAAAGTTGATCTGGATTCATTTCACCAGACCTTTGTAACGTGAGATTAACACCTTAGGAAGATTATTTTCTTCTCTTCGTTTGTGTCTGTTGAATTTCTAAATCTGTATGCATAATTTTATCACGTTTCACCATCGTTATAAGCATATATTTCTTCCTTCCCTTTTTGATTTTATAAAGGTGGTTGAGCACAATGTATATTCTTCCAGTCTCTGCAAGTTCTTTCCATATAACGATAAAGGAACGTCAGTGCGAATATGGCTACCATCCACATCAGCATCAGTCATAATATGCTTTACCGTATCGTGCTTTTTCCGATTAAATTCTCTCAATTCCTTGCCCCAATTACGGCAATCATAAGCTTTAATTTCGTTGTTCTCTAAAATTTTAATCAATTTTGCTTTTTCAACATTCAGAATTTTTCCTTTAAGCGGAAGTATGGCTTGGAATCTTCTGTCTCTACCTTTTTTGGCTGAACCGCCCGCAGAATCGCCCTCCACAATATATATTCTGTGCTCCGGATCGCTTATTGAACAATCTGCAAGTTTTCCGGGCAAGTCACATTGAGTCGAGAACGTTTTTACGACGAACTAAATCGTTGACTTTATTGCAGCTTCACGAGCTGGCTCTTTTATTTTTCAATAATCTTTTACCAACCGCTGGATTTTTTCAAGATACTCTGCAAGCTTTCTCCAAGCATTTCAACAATTGAACGAACTTCACTATTACCAAGTTTTGTTTTGTCTGTCCTTCAAATTGTGGCTCTGCAACTTTAAGGAAATTACAGCTGTTGCTCTAAAAATCGCCAGTAAGAGTAATTTTTTAGCACCCTTAATTAAATTATTTTTGCGCAAATTAAAAGTTCTTGTCAATGCTGTCTTAAATCCAGATAGTGTGTGAGTCCCTCCTTCGTGAGTGTTGATGTTATCATAAATAAAATATTATCCGAAGCATCACTATATTCAAAAGCTATCTCAACAGGAACGTTATCTTTTTTCTTCAATGTAAACAGGCTTGGAAATATCACTGTTTTCATCAAGGTATTTAATAAACCCAATAATTCCACCTTTAAGTGATAAGTTTCATCATCCCCTTCTATTTCATCTTTTACAGAGATTGAAACATTTTTATTCAAGTATACCCATGCTCCCTCATTCTTTCTGTAAGCGTATCAAACTTAAATTTTGTAGTGTTAAAATTCTCCATCATAAATGTTACTTTGGTTCCTGTTATTTTTTACTGTTCCAATCTCTAACATCTGCTTGAGAATACCCAATCTGTGTGGAAATATCTTTTTCCATCACGCATAACTTCAACTTTCAACCATTCTGAAAGAGCATTTACAACCGATACACCTACACCATGGCCGCCAGAAACTTTGTAAGAATCTTTATCGAACTTACCACCAGCATGAAGTACTGTCATAACTACTTCTAGGGCGGAAATTTTTCTATTGGATGTATATCAACATGAATTCCAATGTCCTCTATCTTCAACTGTTACACTACCATCTTTATTTATTTGAAACAAAAATAACATCATTATATCCAAGAGCTCATCAATACTGTTATCAACAACTTCATTTACAAGATGATGTAATCCGCGTGTACTAACATCACCGATATACATCGCTGGTCTTTCTTACAGCCTCTAACCCTTTAAGGACATTTATATTACTCCTTGATAATCTTTACTCACTTTTTATTCCTACACTTTTTATGAAATAAATTTAATTTTTCTATTTCTGATTTATCTAATCTATTTTTATCTTTATATTGCCTCTTGTCTTAAATTAAGTTACTTCTCAAACAGAATTTTTTCAACTCTCAGAATAGAGTTTTCCTATCCACCTTTATGGCTTTGGCTACCTTGTCTAACTCTGGAAATATTTTGCTGGAAACTATGAACTACTTCCTGTTCTCTTACTATTTAATTTTATTAAAAGCCTTTTCTTTATAAATAATATCAGACAGACTTCTAAAATTACTAGGTACAGAAGCCTGCCCATTTTTAATATTTATTATTAAATCATCACTCTTTGTTAGATGTTCGAAATTTGAAAATCAGTTAATGTTATAAATGCTTGGCCGATCTTTTCATAAACTCACTTATTTTATTGGCTCTATACATCAATTCACCAAACACATCATCCATTAAGAAAATTGGCCTTTTTTCCTATTGTATCCTGTAAGAAAGAACTCACCGAATCTTAATGCAATTTGAAATGTCTTATACGCCCTTTAGAACCATATTTTCTTAAATCAAATTATTTATTTTAAATAAAAATTCATCGCGATGAGGACCAACAAGCTTTTTGCTCTGGCAATCTCACTGATATTGTAAGTTTTTAAGTTCCTAATTTAAAGTTTCTTTAATATCCGTACTGCTATTTTTATTTAGATACTTATATCAATACTTAGCACTTCTATGCTTTCCATAATTGTCTTATATGCTTCTTTATATATTCACTAAATGTTTTAATGAATTTAACTCGATGATCAATTATTGCAATTCCCAGCTTCACCAAAGAGTCTGTCCATGTATCTAATTGTCTAACAATTGAGGATGATTACTTTTCTTTAATTTGATAGAGCAATGCTGATCGCTGTCTTAGAGTTTTTTATAATCAATTAAAATTTTCAAATATGTATTTTGCTTGTGAGATAACCGAATCAATAAATTTTTTCTTCTATCGGCTGGAGCTCCCATTGTTATTGAATGATCTGATGGTGTAAAAAAGGGCAACCACAAGGGAAATTTTCCTATTAAATTAGATGCTCTTTTTATATTTTTTTATCAAGATTAAGCATCTTTGTTTTCTTTACTAGAATAAATCACTTCAACATTATTTTTATAAGATCAATGAATTTTCCTTTGACATTGAAAAAGTTTTCAATCAAATGAAAAACAACTTTTGATCTTTTGATTGATTAAGTTTTAGATGTGCAGAGATAATATATTGCTTCTAGAAGAGATGTTTTCCTGACCGTTCCCCTCCAACTATATAATTTGGCTGGCTGGAGTAAACTCTATATTTGTATGCCTGTGTAATCTAAAATTAGTTAACTCTAAATTGTTTTATTATCATACTAATTATTTAAACGAACAAGGCATGACTAACATCATCAGTTCTTGATTTTACTTTCACTGGGCACAATAAGTACAGCTTTAGTAGCTGAATCGGTAACTTAAATATTATTTCTTTCGCTTGTTAAATGACAAAAAAGTCATTTACATATTGTGAATTAAAACCTATTTCTATCGGACTTCCATTATATTCGCACATTACACTTTCTTTCCCCTGAATTCCCCATATCTATATCTTCTGCAGATATTTCGATTATTTTCAGTAATCGCAAATTTAACTCTCTGTGCTAAAGTAGAGGAAAATAACATCATCCTTTTAATTGTAAAATCTCTTTTGTTTTAAGTTTTAAATCATATTCGTTTTCTAAAGAATTATTACACTTTTATAATCGGGATATTTTTGCCAATTAATCTTGTTATTAATTCAATGTCGCATTTAAATGACAGATATGTGTTTTTGCTAAAGAAAATTTTAATATCTTTTTCCAATATTTTTTGAAGAACAGAAATTGCTTTTTCCGAATTACATATTGTTCATCTATTTCGGCAATTATGTTTTTCTTAAACAGGTTTACTAACCTATGACCGTCTGTTGCTACAAATCGTAATCCGTCGCTTTTAAATTCTAAAAATGTTCCCATCATAGCTGGCCGCATTTTCTTCTTTACTCATAGCAAAAGATGCCAAGATCAAGAGCGCCTTTCAATTCTAAACCATTCATACCAACTTCAAAAATATCAATGGCTCGGTAGGGAATGTTGGGATTTCAGAACTCTGAGCATCAAGATAACTTATTGAATATTCACCATTATCGGTCTTTAAATTTAATTTACCATTCTGAGTAATTTCAAAGTAAACTGTGGTATCCTAACGATCGAAGAATATCATGTATCAGCTTTTAGGAACCACTAAACTCTCTTTCTTCCGAAACAATATTGATGGAAGACTTCATAGAAATTTCTAAATCCGTTGCATTAATTGTTAGAGAACCATCTTTATTTCAAATATAAAGTTTTCTAAAATTGACATCGGTGTTCTTGTTGGTACTGCAAGGAATTATTTTTGTTGTAGTTTTCTAGTTCTTTACCGTTGACCTTAAATTCCATCAATTCAGTCTCAAAATTAAAGATTTTAACATAGAAATATATTAAAATATAAAGAATTTACAATATAAAACAATCGTTAAACTGTTAGTTTATAAGTGAATTTATATAAATAATTCATTTACTTTTTGATAATTGTTTTATTAACACATTATTAATTAATCCCTATTTTAAAATTACTAAATTAATAAATAATAATTAGCATGTTAATATGTTGATAAGTGTTAATTCTCTTATTTAATAATCAAAACGTACTTTTGAATAATTAGTAATTGTTAATAACTTTTTGAGTAAAAAGAAAGTAACCAACAAAAGATTTTAGTAAGTTCTAATTAACTATAACACTTTAACAATTTATAACCATCTGTTTTATGAAATAATATCTGTTTTGAGCGAAATAAAAATAAAAAAATTTACTGTAGTAATATTGTGTTTTTAATATATGATTTATTTGCATACTACCGCAGTCATCTCAGGTAAATTTACAGTAGATGGACGACCACTTTTATTAAACATAGAGACTCTTTATATTAAAAAATAATTAATGTACTTTGATGATGGAGAATATAGTTATATAGGTCTTGTTAATTCGGAAGATATAAAAGGGGCAAGTTTGGGGTAGTGTCAACAAGCTAAGGATTCGCCATTATAAATTCAGCATCTTACAATATAAAAGATGAATCTGATATACATCTATTATAGATAGAGAGAAGGTGAAGTAATGAAAAAAGCTCTACAAGAGTGTAAGACAATTCATGACTTTGAAAATTTATTAATAAATTATGAAATACCGATAGGAGTAGAAGCAAACTTCGGAGTGATTGATGCATATGGAGGGGCAAAAGATATTTTGAAACTAACAACTTCTCATTTGTAAAAATTGATGCTGTGATCCAACCAGTACCCCGTTTGTTATGTAATTGAAGACCAATTATTCGTTTAACGGAAAACTTGATGAAGGATATGGATATATAAGATATTTAACAGCAGAAGAATTATTTTATAATCTTCTGAAAACAATTTAAAACAAAAAGTTTATTCTTCAAGATGTTAGTAGAAGTTTAAAGCACTCATTTGCTGGAAGTGGGATTATTCAAAGAGATAACAGTTAGTCAAGACGATAATTTTTTATTACTTTCCAAGATTTTATACTGAGAAATAGTTTCTGCATCAGCAGTATTAATACAAGGTGTTAAACAAGGAGAATCACCAGATCTATCAACTCTATGGACAATTTTGGGTTTTCAATATCATTTAATTTAAACAGGTAGAGGCAGGAAAAACTTTTACCAGAATTGCTATTAGCAGATACTTTGAACTCCCACTTTGCAATTACGCATTAAGTTTAATGTTTCCCAATAGCAAGAGGAATGTTTCTATCCAGTAATAAATAAAGAAGGCAAAGTGATTTATTCAGATTCTGAGACCAATTGAAAATGAAATAATTTTTAGAAACAGACAAAAAACTAAAACAATGGAGAAACAACAATAGTTTACCTATCGAAGAAGTTCACAATCTATATAGTTGGATTAATAAAAGGTCAAGAAGGCTTATAAAGACAACTTTAATCTACGATAAACAACTCATAATTTGGTAAGAAGTACATATTGTTTGTGTAAATTTAAAGACATGTAATTTTGGAGGAATAATGACAGACAACATAAAATTATCAGTAACATTACCAACTAATCCAAGCAAGTATATAAAGCTTGGTTAGATAAAGAAGAACATTCAGCATTTACTAAAAGCAAAACAAATATTGAAAAAAGTAGGAAGCAAATTTATCTGCCGTTGATGGATATATTGAAGGTGGAAATTAAACAGATGATACTCTCAAAAAATAGTAATGACTTGAGAACAAACTGACTTTCCCAGAGGAAGCGAAGATTCATTATTAGTAAATTTTGAAGGAAAGATGCATCGACAAAAGGTTATTCTTGTTCACCAAAACCTTCCAGAAGTGATGGAAAAATATAGAAAAGGCTGGAAGGACCAATATTTTACACCAATGAAGGAATACTTTGCTAAGATTTGATTACTGAATAACTTTAAGTCACTTTATAGAAGAAAAGTAAATTCTATTTTTACAGCACATATATACATACTTCTTTTATTTCTTATATATTATTATTAAAATAATTGAATCTATCTTAGAATAAGTTTTTGTTAATTTCGGACTCTACCAAGAACCATACATGGATTCTTTGGGAATAATAACTTCTCCATTAAATACACTCAAACATAGAACATCTATTCTCTCTAATATTTTTCTTATTAGTATTGGGAGGAGTAATAATTTTTATCCAGAGAGTTCAAAAACATTTTTAATTTCATATTTTTTCTTACAGGGTTTTAGTCTGGATATTTGCACGTGAGAGTTATCACATTGGAGCAAGTGGGTGGCTTATGCATTATTCTCTTTTATGTTTTTAGTGGTATTTTAAAAAGAGATAAAAGATCAACAACTTTGTCTCTCTTAGTCGTTTTTTCTTGTATGGGTTTAATATATGGTGTTTTCCCAATTAAGAGGAATCTCTTGGGAGTCACATTTAATAGGTTTAATGGGTTTGGGT
>JAIGNY010002313.1:0-16481 GCA_020152595.1 Chiridota heheva
GTTTTGGGAATTTAATAATAATTTTTACTTTGAAGATAACAAAAAACTCACAAAACAACCACAAATCAAATACTGGTTGGTTTGAATTATCAGATTTTTGTCAAACATCAACATAGATAGTCCTAAATAATCTATACTAAACCCTTATAAATTACAAAAAGAAGTTCGACTATACTGCATTAGTATACCTTATTCATTATTATTAGTATTGTAGCAAAAGTAGTCTGACATTATCGATACTTGTTCGATACTTTTTTTCGACACCTAAATGATTAGTAATTTGTAACTTATGTATTTACTATACTATATTGCATCAAATAAATTTATGACTGGCCAAGTCAATTTTGTTAAAACAATATAAAAAATTGACTATAATGAATTTAAATGATGAAACACCTATTGTAATAATGATAACCGTAGGTGGGTGAAAGAAATTATCAAAGATAACCTTGTTGTTTCTGATAAAAAGAAGAAATAACTATACAGCAGAATATGTTTACGGTTTAAAAGGCATTCAAAACTTTTTAATGTAAGCCACGCTACTGCTCAAGTATAAAGATACTATCCTGAAAGATGCTATATCCCAACAAGGCAGAAAGATAATAATTGACGTAGAGAAAGCATTAGAATTATTTTCTAAAAGAGCTGTAGATGAAAGGAGGATATAGCAAGCTTAACACCTATTAGTTTAGAGCATTAAGCAAGAAACAGGCAGAAACCATTAATCTTATTGAGCAACAACAATCCAAAGGCAAATATTTATAATAAAATCTGCTAATTCTTGGATTGAAGATGTGCAAAAACAGACCTATTCTGAATATGTTATTTTCGGGTTCTGGCACGAAAATGAGATATGTATTCTGTTTGCAGATACCAATCAAGGCAAAAAGTCTTTTTAGCTGTTCAAAATGTACAGCATCAGTAAAGGATACATATTAATGGTTTTACGAGCCACCGGAATCAAAAACAATTGGTTTGTATTTCGATTTTGAGCTTTCAGATAAACAGTTTGAAAAATTACTCTAATGATTACACCAATCATTATGTTTTTCACGAGAATTTAAAACGAATTGAGATTAATCTAGATGCTGAATTGCCCTAAGAACAAAGCTTTGATGATTTCTTATTTGAATCCTTTGAATTAGCTATTATCGAAACACAAGCTAAAATATTAATAGTAGAATAACATCACATATCTAAGAGAAGAAAACTGAAAAAGCCAAAGATGCTTTACCTCTTATGAAACATTTGAAAGCATTAAAAACCTTTGGTCTATCTATATTAATTTTTTGGCCATACACCTAAAAGAGATTTATCAAAACCAATAACTCAATGATATTCAAGGAAGTAAGATGCTTGTTAATTTGTGATAGTGCTTTTGCTATATTGGGGAAAGTTTCAAAGACCCCGATATAAAGTATTTCCAAGCAGATAAAGCAACGTAAAATACTGCTCAAATCTACAATAGCGAAAATGTTGCTGTATGTAGAATATCTCAAAGAGAAGATAATTTTCTTGAATTTGAATTTATTGATTTTGGAACAGAATCGGAACACTTGAAATATCTAAGTGAAGATGTAGAAATCTAAAATTGAATCTCAGATTATCCTTATGCATCAGAAATCAGGCTCATTTTAAGTTACAGGGCTATTGCTAGCAAACTAGAGTGTTAATCACATGAAAGTCAAAACGGATACTTGATAAGAATAAGTAGGTGTAACAGTGTAACACTTTTCTTAGATGTTACAAACGTTACAAAAAGGGACTTTGTTACACTTGTTACATCTGTTACAGTTCGGCTATTTTATTACAATAATTCTATAAATGACTGAAAAACAGATAAAAAAAAAGACTTCGTGAGAGATTTATAAGATTTGCTTTTTGTGTGCAACAGTGTAACGACTGTAACATGTGCTAACAAACACTAAAAACGTAACATCTGTACACTTCTAAAAACTGTTACACTGTTACAGTAAAAAAAGAGATATAAATATGGAATATAAAAAGATACACATAATCAATATAAACTGGATAGTAAAGCCAAATACGCTATCTGGTCCTATTTGCTCAAAACAAAAGAAAAAAAAAGCAAAAATGTATGATGTTGGACTGGAACACAGGGAATAGGTGCTTGTCAGCACTGTGGAGAAATTATACAACCATTCGTATAGGCAAACCAGCATCTGAAAACCTATGACACAACCTACGAGGAATAGCTACGATTATTAACGAAATATATCGTAAGGATTTAAAAGCCTATAAACAAAGAAAACTATGATATAATAGATAAGAAAATCCTTAGACGAAGCCTTACGGTACATTCTAATAACCATTTTACAATACTTAAATACGCTTTCGGGAAAACGAAAACAACGAATTGATTGATAACTATCGAATCAGGACGTAAACATGGAATGGAGCAACGGTTTTCTGGCAAATAGACAAAAATGACAAAGCTAGAATAGAGAAGGTAATGCTTTATAAACCAAATACAGGTAAGAGGTTAAAGCACCATTTAATCATATTTCTTGGGTACACAGCATTCTAAATATCGATAATTTTCAATTAAAACAATGCTTTTTCCGGGGAACATCTATTAAATCAGTATAAGGCAACTGCCATTGTAGAAAGCGAAAAGACAGCTATTATAGCAAGTGCATATATCCCTGAGTTTAATTGGTTAGCTGTTGAAGTTTAAATAACCTAAATTCTAGAATGTCAAGTATTAGAGGGTAAAATGGTGGCTCTGTATCCTTGATTTAAACGCTTTTGACAAATGGAGTGCAAAAAGCCAAAGAAATTGAGTCTAAAATCAATATTAAATTTTCAATTTCAAATTTACTTGAAAGCACCTGTAATAACAGAGAAAAGAACAGGATTATGATTTAGCGGATTATCTTGTTAAACAACTGGTTAATGCTTAATAAAGATGCTTCGCAAAAAGAGAAAACTGATGGACTAATGAAAATCAATCCCAATATACAGAACTTAATTGATGTTTCTTGACTTAGAACTTGCTAATCAAAAGAAAGACTAATTATGATATATAAAAACTTAACTCAATTTGTTAAATCAATAAAGCACGAGCTTATACCTTGAAATACGCTACAATAAAGTGAAAATGCCTGTGTTTGTTTCATGCATTTTATTAAAGATGGTAATAAATATATTGTTTTGATAACGAAAACAGGTTTGTTTTATCCGAAATATAAGAATAGGCAATTTATTAAAACCCTGATATTATTAAGGTTGAGTTAAAATGAGAGGCATAAAGTAGAAAACTTCCCTTATATTAAACGAAGATGAGCAAAAAGGGCTACAAAAACTATCGTAGAACCAACTTGAACATAATAAGAGAGACTGACCAAAACAATGGTAGAATCAACGAAAGGCATAGTATTTATAACGAAATAAATCTTAATCCTAACAGAAACCTACGAACATCATAAACCAAAGCAACTTAAAAAAAAAGTCCTAAACTAGTCGAGAGCCTTTGTAGATAAAGCTTTCAGAAGAAGCCGGAAAAGGAACGAGAATGTACCAAACCTACGAAAATTAGACGAACCAACGAAGTCGTTAAACGACAAGTATTAACTATAAATCAGCTCAAAATAACTTTAGAGATTAAATATCAGGAAGTTACAGAACTTAATAAGAAGCTTGAAAGCAAAATAATATTGAATATTACGCTTCATTAGGCAGGATTTTAGTTAAAAAATCAGAATCATTAAGATAATATTGGTAAGAACCTAAAAGATTTGTTTCTTAACGAAAAAACTGACGACACCAACGAAAGCACTGATATGTCAGGGACATTAGAATGACATCTTAAAATTAAATGCCTAGGTTCTGCTTTGGTCTTGCTTTAGTTAGTGCTTCCGGTTCTGCTTTTTGGTAAAAATGATCAGAGCAAAATAAATTCAAGATATGCCACACTTCAAAATAACCTACGCTCTGATACTGTGGTTTAAATAATTATTTGTATATTTGCACTGAATTAATAATTAAATAAAAAAAAATGATAGATTCTTTCAACTCAAAATACTTAGAGATAAGCTTATTGAGATACCTGATTTTATGCTCATTTCATAGTACAGATTTTAAAATTACAGATATTGTAAAGTAGCCGATATGTATAGAAATATATGAATGATGCTGGATTATTTGACTATAACTATATTGATAGAGCGAGAAAACAGTAAAAGGAGCAACTGAAAAGCATCCACACATGAATCTTGTTTTTTCTTATATGGTTGATGATAGCATTAGATTTAAAAGCTTTTGGCTTTAAAGTTGACCAATTAAAAAGTAAAACATTACCTTTTTGGGAATTTGATATCCTTGAAAGTATTAATTTCTCAATTGATAAAGAAAGTTTTATTAAAAAACTTGATGAATATGAGTTTAAAAAAAAAAACAACGAAATAAAAAACGAATTAACGAAAAGATTAGTTCGGGACAGCTTATAAATAATGTAAAGGGACAATCTGTATCCTGTATGTTTTATGACTTTATATAAAATACTCGCAACAGGAAGAGAGATATACAATTTACAGATTGATAATTCAAACAATGCTATGTTTGCCGATGAATTTGAATTTTCTGATGAAGATTTACTAGAACTTTTCATATGATAGTAGGTATTCTACCATTGAAAAGTATTTGCACTATTTTATTGGAGAATATGCACCCCAGAATTCTTAACTCGCTCAAAAAATATTATCAGAGCAAGAAACTATGCTACTTAATGAATTTAGACGAAATGATATCGTAAGTCTTACGGCGTTAAATTTCATAAGGGAAGCTCACATTATGGAAAATTAAAAAAAGCATAAGAAAATAGAAATACAAGCTCGTTTATCGGAAGTAATATTAAAAGGGGGATATGAGGATATAGTGCTCAAAACCCAAAAATGGAACTTATTCATTATAGTGAGCAAATCAAGAAAGTAAAATTATAGTAAAATGATATAACCTGAGAAACAGAAATGGTAGATATAGTGGACTGTGGTTGACTAAAACCTAGTTGAGTGGTCTTATTTATTTAAAATGAGTAACGAAAAAAATTAAAGAAGAAAAAACAAAGACAACGAAAGATTAACAATAGAAGAATACAGAAAGGTAAGAGGATTTGAAAATATAACTCATAAAGAATACGATAAAATATCAGAATTTATGTTTGAGTTTGCACAAATCCTTGGGTATAAAAATGAATTTAATTAACTATAATATGAATGAATTTGACAGTTTTAAGCGATTAAAAAAGCAAAAGAGGTAAAAGAAGATGTTGAGCAAATAAAAAGAAGCTTGGTTTTATCCTCGTGTTTCTAGTAAAAATCAGTTTGATAATAACGATAGTATTGAGAATCAAAGTGAAGTAAGTCATTCATTTTGCTAAAAGGGGGTATTGTAATTACAAAGACTTTTGTGGTACATACGAAAGTGCAAGCGGTGATTTTACTCGTAAAGAATTTAGAGGTTAATAAATGAAATTAAACGTTCTCGTAAACGTCCTAAATATATTCTTATATACATAATGGACGTTTTTTCTCGTACTGGGGGAAATGCTATTGCTCTTGCAAATATGCTTATGAAGATATGGAGTCCATTTAATTGAAACATCTTCGGATTAAGTACAGAAACAGATTTAGGTAAATGGCTGTTTACCAAAACTAATTGAAGCTAGAAAAGAAACTTTATCGAGATTAGATTCTACAATACCAGGAATGAAAAATGCTCTTTTAGGTAAATGGTTAGGTGCTGTCTAAAAGGTTATACTAAATTCGGACCAAGAGCCGAGGCAAGAGAGGTTTCTCTTTACAAGAGTTGAAATGAACGAAGAGGGCAAACTATTAAAATTAGCTTGAAATGAAATCGAAGGAGAAAGAGATGTTGATATACAAAGATAAATTAGAATCTAAGGGATTAATTCTTAATAAAAAAGACTATCTGAAATTTGAGAAAACCTTTATGCAGGAATGATTGTACATAGTCTTATTGGATAATGTAGTTGAGGTACTCAAGCCGATGGTTTCTAAAAAGAATTTTCTAAAATAAATAAACTATTAGAAGAAAAATAATCATACAAAAGAATGGATATAGCAAAGGAAAGAATAGAAGACAAGACCTCCTAAACGGGATTTAATTTGTAGTGAATGTGGTGCTAAACTAACAAGTTATAGAATAAAAAAAAATAGCAAAGCAAACAGGAAAAAATACGATATACATTATTATAATTGCTATAAATGTAAAAGCAGTTACAGTAAAATGCAAATTCTTCTACCAAATTCAGAAAACCGAGGGACTCCATAATCAATTTGAGAATATTCTAAAGTCATTTAAAATAGAAGAAATACCAAAAAATATTGAGCAATATTTATTTAAAATTGTAAATAATAGAAATGAAGACCTAAAAAAGAAAATTAAGAGAATAAAAAACAAATTACAGAATTAAAAAAGTGAATTACAAATATTAAAAAGAAGATATGCTTTTGGAAAAATAGATGAAGGATATACGATGAATTCTCAAAAGAATTAATTGAAAAGATTACATTAGAGAAAAAACAAGTGATGGAGATTATTCAACATCTAACCAGTCAAAAAATTAAATTAATTGTGAAAAAAGCTCAAAAGCTCGATAAACTATGGGTTAACAGGAACTTTCAGTTTTAAAAGCTTGCAAAAAGCTATGTTTCCTAGAGGGATGGTCGTTAAGGCAGATGCTAAGCAAGTTCTAACCGATAATATCAACGAAGTATTTTATATAATTGGCTATTTTACAGAAAGTTGCAAGAAAATAAAAGCGGACAATCAAATGCTAAATTTGATTTATCCGCTTTAGTACCCGAGACCGGACTCGAACGGCACGGACGCGATGTCCATTGATTTTTAAGTCCAACGTGTCTGCCAATTCCACCACTCCAGGCATCCTAATTAAAGACATAAAAGAGCGAGAAACAGGATGGATCAAGACCCTGACCTGGCAAGGTCGTACCAACTGAGCTATTCTCACTTTTGCGGTTGCAAATATAAACATATTTTCAATAATACAAACTAGAAATATCAAAAAATAACTTTTTTTTTTAATTAATTTGTATTAGTAATATATAGAGTTGTTACAGAATAGTGAATTTATATGAAAATTTCACCCCAATTTTCAACAATTTTTTAATCCTTCAGATGTAAGAATCGATTCAGGATGAAATTGAACGCCCCTTTACATTTAATTCTTTATGTTTAAAAGCCATTTATTTTACCATCGTCATCAACAGCAATTACAATTATTTCATCAGAATTGTTTCTTGGTTAACTACCAAGAATGATATCTTCCTGAGAAAAATCTTTATCAGTTTCGAAAAAATTACACATCATTTTCAACAATATGTGTTTTTAGAAACACCATGGTCAATTTTTTCTTATTTTCTAGTTTTGCACCATAGTATTCTGCCAATAGCTTGATGCCCTAAACAAATGCCCTAAAATAGGCTTTTGCTGTTTGGAAATTGTTTTGAGCCATGGGCTCAATTCAGGCTTTGAGAGGTAATCCAGGGCCTGAGAAATAACAATTTTGTCGTATTCTAATACTTTGATAGTCTAATTCATCAATTCTCATCAAGCATCTACTTGTTCTGCCAAATTGTTCTATAGTGTTTTATATTGTATGCAAACTATCTAAATTATCAATAATTAAATTTTCATAAAATAATAGTAGATTTAGTTTTATAAATATACAATTAAAAATTTTATTGGTTGTGAAATAATTATGAAATACAGGTTATTTTTATGAAATTTAGAATTATGGTATAAAAAAAACGCTAATAAGTAAATGTTAGCGTTTTTAAGTAAGTTATAAGTTTTATTTTTTAATATCAATTTTTAATCCAAGCTCTTCCCGAGTTGTGTAGTCGCAACATTCTGATGGTGAATCAATCATAACATCATCGCGACCAGCATTATTTTTAGGGAATGCGAATTACGTCTCTAATGCTGTCTGTACCAGCAAACATTAATGGGACGATCAAATCCCAGAGCAATACCGCCATGGTGGAGCTCCATATTTAATCACATTCATTAAGAAACCAAATTGCTCTTCGGCTTCTTCTTTAGTGAAACCTAAATGTTTAAACAGTTGCTTGCATATCTTTATCGTGAATACGAATATACCTCCTCCAATTTCACCGTTTATAACCATATCGTAGGCATTTGCACGAACTTCGCCAGGTTTAGTGTCAAGTATATGCATATCTTCTAATTTGGCGATGTAAATGGATGATGCATTGCGTGGAAACGCTTTTTATCTTCATCCCATTCCAAAGAGGAAAAGTCAATAAATCCATAATGGAATGAATTTTGTTTTTGTCCATAAGGTCTAACTGGCGTGCCATTTCTAAACAAGTTCAGATATTGCAGGTAATGTTTTGTTTTTATCACCAGCTAATATTAATAGTAAGTCACCTTTTTCGGCACCAAATTTATTTGCCCATTTAACAAGTTCTTCTTGGTTATAGAATTTATCTACCGATGATTTGTATGTTCAAATCATCATTACACTTCCCATATACTAAACCTTTTGCTCCAACTTATGGCTTTTGCACAAATTTAGTTAATGCATCTAATTGTTTGCACGTGAATATGAAACATTTTAACACAAATACCACCAATACTCTTCAACCTGAATAATACAACAATTATTACTTTTACAAGTTCTGTTATTTCCGAAATTTGCATATCAAAACGTAAGTCTGGTTTATCGTTACCATATTTTCCATAGCCTCAGAGTATGGCATACGAATAAAATCAGATAGTTCATGTTCAATTACTTTTGAAAGATGTTTTGCCATACCTTCAAAAGATTTAAAATATCATCTTGCTCAGCAAAGCCATTTCGCAGTCAATTTGTGTAAATTCTTGGCGACGGTCGCACGTAAATCTTCATCCACGGAAACATTTCACAAATCTGAAAATAGCAATGGTCGTAACTGTAAAATCATTAACAGTTGTTTAAATGTTTGTGGTGATTGAGGAAGTGCATGTAAAATTCACCTTGATGGCTACGCGAAGGCACTACGAAATCTCTGGCGCTCTGGCGTCGACTTATTAAAGTATGGAGTTTCAATCTACAAATTCAATATCATCAAAGGTAACGACGTACTTCTTGACCTATTCCAGACGTAAAATTAAATTATTTTACAGGGTTTACTGGCGTAAATCCATATATCTGTATTTCATTCTAATTTCGTCACCATCGGTTTCGTCTTCAATTGTAAACGGTGTTTCAGAACTATTAATACTTGTAAATTGTTAACAAATAATTCCAATATCTCCTGTTGGAATTTTATTTTTGCTTCACGTTCAATAACATTTGCTACAGCTTTTAATAAACTCGACCTAGTGTTTTTGCATTTTCAAAACTTCTTGCGATGTTTACCATCAAAAAACAAGTTGAGTTATATTATAACGGTCGTAAATCAAACCCAAATCATCTCCGCCTTTGTTTTCTTTCTGTACTAACCACCAAGTGTTACTTTTGGTTTTAGTTGCTAATATTTAATTCCCCGCAGGTATGTGTTCTGTACATCTTACTTTTAGTTAAAAGTTAAAAGATTAAAGTTAAAAGTTCTAATTACAAGTAAAAATTCAATTATAAACTATACAATTATTAACTATATACTATTTTATTTATTCAAATGCGATAAAATATTTTTTCAATTCTGTCAATAACATTGTTAGTATCTGCTTTTTTACAAATTTTTCTGCCTGTAATTACTCTGTAAAAGCTCAATGTATCTTTCTGAAATTTCTAGAACTTTTTCATCAGTCATTTCAGGAATTTGTTTGTCCGTCTTTTCCTTGAAATCATTTTCCATTAACCATTCGCGTACAAATTCTTTTGATAACTGATGTTGGTTTTTCGCCTTTATCAAATTCTTAACCTTTTTATAAAAGTATAGAGATGAATCTGTGTATGTATTTCGTCAATTAATACTATTTCGTTATTAAATTTACCAAACTCGTATTTTGTAACAACTAAATTAAATTTTTGGCAGCTATTTGTGTTCCACGTTCAAAAATTCTAATGTATATTTTCTAATAAAACATAGTCTTCTTCCAAACTAATCCTTGTTTTAAAATTTCTTCTATCGTGAAATATCCTCGTCATGAAAGCCTTGGTCGTTTCCTTTGTTGTAGGCGTAATTATTGCTGGGAATTTCTGATGTTCTTTCATTCCATTAGGAATGGCTACACCACAAATATTACGTGAACCATTTTGGTAACTTCTCCATGAACTACCTGTTAGTAACCTACGAACAATCATTTCTATAGGGAAGGAGTCAGCATATTTTCCAACCATTACGTTTGCAGGTGTTGATGTTTTCCAGTTTGAGAACAATATCTGCTGTTGCATCTAAAAATTTTTCAGCAATTTGATTTTAACACTTGACCTTTAAATGGAATTCCTTTTGGTAAAAACTACATCGAAAGCCGATAAACGGTCGGTAACAATCATTACCAATTCTTTATTATCTATATTAAAACTTCTCTTTTTTCCTTTGTATTTCGAAACCTGTTTAGTAATCCAAAATGTGTATCTAAAATTGCGTTTCATATTTTATATTTTTTTATTAAAGTGTTCTATTCTTAACGAGTCTCATGTCTCACATCTATAAATCTACTCTTTATTAAGTTCTCTCCAAATCATATCTTTTAATCAAATATGTTAATATTTTGATACTGATGATATAAAAATATGAGGAATGTTAGGTAAAATCTTGTTCAATTTCGAAATTAGGCTCATCATCTATTATATCTGTTTTTGTGATTGCAATATGTGCTTTATCTGCTAATTCTGCGTTATATGTTTTTACCTCGTTCATTAAAAATTTTATATTCTTTATGAATATCATCAACTATCAGCAGGAACCATAAAAAGCAGCATTGAATTACGCTCTATATGTCGTAAATCTAACACCTAATCCTTTGCCTTCGCTTGCATTCAATAATACCAGGTATATCAGCCGTACAAACGATTTAAAATCGCGATATTCTACAATTCCTAAATTAGGAACAAGTGTTGTAAATGCATAGTTTGCAATTTTTGGTTTTGCTGCAGATACTACAGATAATAACGTAGATTTTCCTGCATTAGGAAACCTGCTAATCCAACATCAGCAAGCACTTTTAGTTTCTAATATATTCCATCCTTCGCCTTCTTCACCAGGCTGAGAGTAGTGTGGTGAGCGATTGTTGCTGATTTAAAATGAGAATTACCTTGCCCTCCCGTCCTGCTTTACAAGTATTTGAGTTTCTTCGTGGTCGGTACTTAATTTCAAAGGATTTCACCTGTTTCTGCATCTCTTGCAACTGTACCTAGTGGTACTTCAAGAATTCGCATCATCACCTTGTTTTCCTGTACTGTTACTGCCACTGCAGATTCGCCCATCTTTTCCTTTATGGTGTTTGTTACTTTTAAATGAAGCAAAGTCCAAAGTTGCTTGTTACCTCTTAGTATTATGTGTCCTCCACGCCACCGTCACCACCGTCTGGCCCTCCAGTGGTTGTTCTGTTATCTCTAAAAAATGAGTAGAGCCAGCCTCTCCATTTTCCTGAATGGGTAAATATTCTTACGTAATCTACAAAATTTGTTTCTGCCATTATTTTAGTTTATAAAGTTCTTAAAGTTACAAGTTTTAAAGAAGTCCTGCTTGTGTTAGCTTTTTAGGTCTTTACGGGTATCTATTGAAATACTTTCGTATTCGGTTTCATCAATTTTAATTTTGTATCCATGTTCTAATCCAACGTAATTGCTCTAACTTGATTCTTGCAATTCTAAATAAGAAGGTTTTTAACTTGGTTATTTCTTTTAATATATCTATCTGTATCCGTATATACCTATATGTTTATAAAAAAATTCTTTTTACCCATTCCCGGCTTTTTAGTTCCTCTAATAAATGGAATGGGAGAGCGGCTAAACATAATTGCTTCGTTTTTGTTAAAATACAACTTTTAGGCTTGTTTTCATCGAAAATATCTGATGAATTAATAATAGGTTTAATTAAGGTTCGATTTGTGTACGTTTTTGTGAATAATTTAGCTAATGCTTTAATTTGTTCAGGAGTAAATAAAAGGTTCGTCCCCTGTATATTAATAACAACATCAACATTCATGAAGTTTTCCTTAATGTATACGTCAACAGCCTCAGCACATCGGTCTGTGCCGCTTTTGTGTTTTTTAGATGTCATAAACAACTTTACCTCCAAAGCCTCAACAACTTAAAAATACGTTTATCGTCAGTTGCAACAATAACATTATTTAATGCTTGTGCTGACCGTTCGTAAAACGTGTTGAATATAGGTTTGCCACCAATATTAACTAACGGCTTCTTTGAAATCTTGTTGACCATATCTTGCAGGAATTACTCTAAATATCCATTTTTAAAGTTTTTGCAAAAATACATTATTAATTATTTATTAATTAATAATTGATAATTGTAATGAGTAATAACATTCTGGATTTCATTGACAGAAAACTTGTATTATGGAATTACCTCCTATACACTATACACTGACATAAAATATAAGACTGATAGCTAATAAATTGTATATTAGAAATTAAAGTCCAATAAAATGAATTAGAGTTATGCTTTTACTAAAAAATAAAGAAGCTTTAGAATAAGTAATTCTTATTTTAAATTATTACTTTTGTTCAAAACATATAGAAATGAAATTTATTGCATTAGAAGGATTAGACGAGGCAGGGAAATCAACTCAATTAAAGCTACTTAAAGAATGGTTTTATGATAAAGGCTTAAAAGTTTGAGTATCTTCATTTTCCTAGAACAGAAGCGCCTTTTTATGAGAAATGGTTGCAAAAATTTCTTCTGTGGGATTTTGTAATTTAAATCAAGTAGATCCGTATTTGGTTGCTATGCTATATGCTGGGGATAGACGTGATGCTTCACAACAAATTGAAAATGCAATAAAAGAAGAAACTTATGTAATTGTTGATCGTTATGTGTATTCTAATATAGCTTATCAATGTGCTAAATTTTGAATCAAAGAAGCCAAAAATAAACTTAAAAATTGATTTTAGAATTAGAATTTGACTATAATAAAATAATTGAACCTGATGTTTCAATATTTTTAGATGTACCTTTCGAGTTTACCAAAAACAGTTTATGGAAATAATAGAGGTGGTAATGATAGAGCGCGTATTTAAGGGTAAAAGAGGATATTCATGAATCAAGTTTGCAGTTTCAGTTAGTGTAAAAGATGTTTATGTTGACTTATTAAAAACAGAGGATGATTTCTTTAATGTAAGTTGTTTTTGATGAAAATAACGCTGATGTTAAAAACCTGAAATTAATTTTTTTCTCAAATTAGGCGAATTGTTAATAAAGAATAAAATAGTTAAATGACATTTGTCATAATAGTTATATTATAATTTTTGCTAATATTATGCAAAAAAATAATGAATATAATATTAACTCTTTTAATTCAAATATTTTTTTCTACAACTTTTGTAAAGAGTTTTATTAAATGTAAAACGAGAAAAAATTATTCTAATTTACAGAAGTTTTATAGGCCTTATTTTTTTATATTTCAGGCCTAGTAAAGGTAATAGACCCATTAGGTTACACATACAAAATTATAGATTATTTCGGCATTTGGATTAGAAACGTTAAATTCTTTGCTTTTTCTTTGGCCATCTTTTTTTCTGCAGTAGAGTTCATTATTGGGTTTATGTTGCTGTGTTTAATGCTGGCCCTAAGGTAGGAGCAATTGTTTTTATTTTTATGTTAGGTTTTACTCCTTAACATTAGTTTTAGCAATTACAAATCCAGTTAGTGATTGTGGTTGTTTGGCGATGCATTAGTTATTACAAACTGGCAAACATTTTGGAAAAATATAGTGATTTTTATTCCAAGCCTATATTTAATAATAAATAGAAACAGATTATTTTCTAATATTAGTAATCTAAAACAAATTACTATTGTTGGTATTGGTGTTTTATCAATAGTTTATGTATCCAATTTATAGTTACCGTAATTTGCCTATTATTGATTTTAGACCTTATAAAATTGGAAATAATATATCAGCATTTAAAAGGAATTTTATGGGAGTTAAGTGATATAATACCATATGAAAAAGAAATAATTGATAAAACTCCAGAAAGTGAACGAGAGTATATTGCAGAAAGTACGTATTTGTATGGAGCAGAACGGAGAAATAAGAGAGTTTACTGAAATACCAGATTCAACATGGGAGTGGAAGGAAACTAAAACAAATGTAATTTCGGAAGGTTATAAACCACCAATTCATGATTTTTCAATTTATATAATGATACAGAAGGAGATATAACAGATGATATTTTAAACGATAAGGATATGTATATTTATTAGTATCATACAAAATAAATAAATCAATTACAAAGGTTTTGTTGAAGCAACAAAACTTGCACAAAATTGTAAATTAGATGGAATAAATTTTATTTTGCATAACAGCTAGTACAGATAAAGATGTAAAACAATTAACTGATAGTTTAAATAATAAATTTGAGTTTAAATCTAGTGAAAAACTACAATAGTAACTGAAGCAATATATTATTACGAAAAAGACGGTGAAGTACAAGAATTTACCCGGAAATGAGCAACCTGATAGTGATGATTGGATTTTTAGTGGGTGTAGAGAACAGTTAGAAAGCGAACGGTAAAAGAAAGTATTGACGGCTTTCCATTTTAAGTTTTTATTCAACAGATGAGACCACATTAAAAACAGTAATTAGATCTAACCCAGGACTTGTATTATTAAAAAAATGGTGCTGTGGTTAATAAATGGCACTACAATTTTTCCTGCTAACTGTAATTTATAGAAATAAAAAAAGCCCTTATGGACTTTTTTAATTATTAAGTATGTCTAGTCCTAAAATATTAACTTAGAATCAATAGTTCTTTTAATATTAGGATTTTTTTGTATCTTTATGGTATGGAAAAATAGATTTAAAAGTGTTTAGACCAGAAAGAAATATCATTCGCAGAGATGCTATAAAAAATGATAAAGGAGGAGATGCAAAAAGATATTGTTGCTTTTTTATGGTATACATGTCAATACAGTAAGGGATTGGTGGAAGCTATATAAGAAAAGTGAAGGGGAAAATCTATAATCTATCAAAAAGGGGTGCGAAATCTGAGAATAAAAATTATTTAATCCAAAGCAAGAGTCTGATATTCAAGATATGATAACCGATGTTATGCCAGATCAATTAAAATTAGACTTTGCATTATGGACTAAAAGCAGTTAAAGAACTTATAGAAAGAGAATTTGGCGTAGTTATAGGCAGAAGAGCCGTTGGGAATTACCTAAATCTATGGGGTTTTACAGCCTCAAAAGCCGAAAAAGAGAGCCTATGAACAATGTCCTAAGAAAGTTCAAAAATGGTTAGATGAAGAGTATCCTGCAATAAAAGCAAAGGCCAAAGAAGACAAGCTACAATTCATTGGGGAGATGAGACAGGCGTAAGAAACAATAAAAAATCCAACACGGACGTTCATATGCTCCAAAAGGAAAGAACCCTAATTAAAAACATATGTCAAAACGATTTTCAGTTAATATGATTTCAACAATTACCAATCAGGTTTAGTTCAATTCATGATATATAAGAGAATATGGAATGCAGATGTATTTATTCGATTTTTAAAAAACTTATTAAATCCCAAGACAATAAAAACGTATCTAATACTCGATAACAAGGGTTCATCATAGTAAAATTGTTAAAAAAATGGGTTGAAGAAATAAAGATAAAATTGAGCTATTCTTCCTACCTGGGTATACCGCCTGACAGAAATCCAGACGAGATATTTAAAACTGTGATTTTAAAATATGGATTATCTGGAGAAACCTAAACCAAAAACAGCAGATAAATTAAAGAGATTGTAGAAAATCATGAATATACTCAAAAATAACTGTGATAGAGTGGCTAAATACTTTCAGCATAAAGTAATTAAATATGCAGCATGAATTAAAGCATTATTGGTGCGAGGTTAATATCTAAATAATCTCTACTCTTAATTGCAGATTCTAAGCTCTACCCAGCCTGATGCATCAAGACTTCAGATACATCATAACCAACTATCTTTTTTGAATATAGCATCTGTAATCAACGCTAGGCATATTGGGTTTCCTGCCCATTACCTATGTATGTTATATCTGAAACCCAAATTTGTTCTTGGTCTACTAATTTCTAATTCCTCTATTATATTCTTGTGTTTTCTAAACCTATGATGTGAATTAGTAATGTGTGATAAGACCGTGTAGGCTTAATTAACATATGATTAGCCTTAGATATCAAATAGTTTATCTCTCCCTATGTGATAATTTTGCTAAATCATCGTTAGTTTATAGTATAATTTACGTGTTCCTAACTTACGCATTTTTACGTAGCAGAATTCACTAAATCAACAACTCCTGAACGGCTCTATCTTGTTT
>JAIGNY010002314.1:0-15654 GCA_020152595.1 Chiridota heheva
AATTGGATTTTATAATGATATTCTTGGACCCGGGAAAGGTTTAATAACTCATTCAATACTTTTCCCAGGAAATTTTTCTGGGAACGAAATTTTTTTGGGAACGCTACCCCCCATCGTCTCTAAATCCGTCTTTTCAGAACACGGCTAAGGAAAAAAAAAGGGTTTTTGGGGGACATAAAAAGGGCTAAGAATGATAAAAACCCCGCTTTTTAACCCCCTTTTCCCCCTTGGGGTCTTTTTCAAAAGCCCGCCTGCCCTCCCGGGCAGTCGAGTAGGGTCAGGAATTGCCCGCCCCCCCAATGTCGTTGAGTTAAGTTATTAAGGCGATATTAGTTTGATTATCAGCAATATATATGGGAAAAATTATGTATATTTGGCACATGTAAAAAAACGAAATAATAGAACAATGAAGCAAGGTAGAAGAAAAAAGTCAAACTTATTCAAAGTTTAAAAAAAATTGAACTCAAAAGAATTTATTGAAAGGCACGGGTTTAAAACCCAAACTGACTTCACTCGAGAACGAAGCTTGCCTCTTCTTACAAAGTTTTCTTTACTCATTAATTTCTTTAACCAAATCCCTTCAGGCAGAATTAGACAATCTTTTCAAGGTTTTATTGAACAAAGAGATTCCGGTAAATGAAGTGACCAAGAGTGCCTTTAGTCTGAAGCGCGAAAAAGCTCAACTATGAAGCCTTTATCGAACTGGATAAAACACAAATTGATCATTTCTATGAAACAGGAAGCATATGAAGCCTGGAACGGTTTCTCGGCTTCTGGGAATAGGATGGATCTACAGCCCGTTGCCTTATAGTGCTGAAATAGTGTCGGAAGTATGGGATACACGATACCTCTTGGAAACGGGAACCCCAATCATTTATGCCCGGTTATCAAGCATATGACCTGAACAATTTAACTGTAGATGCCAGATTATCGACTTGATGACAATGAGCATAATCTTGCCTGCAGCATGCTTCGATATTTGAGGAGGGTGACACGGCATTGTATGACAGGAATTATGCTTCGTTCTGGATGTTTTCCCTACTAATGCAAAAGAAGACTCAATTTTGAAGCCAGGTTGAAAACAGGGAGCTGGAAAGCCGCCAAAAGAGCTGGCAAGAGTGGCAACAAAGAAATGATTACAGAAATATTCCCCAGTAAAGCCAGTGCAAAAAATGCAGGAGTTGGGATTGTCCACTCCCAATTTTAAACTGATTTTATCTGTATAGAGCTTGATACGGGCGAAAAAAAGTACTTATCACCAGCTTGACAGATGATCACCAATATCCATATGACGTTTTTTTCGATCTTTACCAACTCCGATGGCAAGTAGAAGAATCTTACAAGACAATGAAGTCAGGTTGGAGATTGAAAATTTCAGCGGAAAAAGTTGCATGGCCATAGCCCAGGATTTTTATGCAAAAATATTCTCTTGCAATCTTACTTCTATTCTGATTTGTAGCGCAGATGAAATGGTGAAACAGATATGAAAAGCGAAAAAGAAAGTATAAACCTAACTTTACACAAGCTCCAACCGTATGAAAAACAGCATAGTATTACTGTTCTGTAGAGAAAGAAATTGCAGAAGGGTATTTGGCTGAATTAACAGATTTATTTTTGCTAACCTGGAATTGGTACGAAAGGACAGACATTTTGGAAAGAAACTCAGAAAAAAGTAAACGAATATACCCAATGCCGTACAAGAACTCTTTTTAAAGAAACCAGTACAACTATATCTACTATTACTGAAGCCGATCAAAATGTTCGACAAAGGGGATAGCTATACCTCATCTTTTGAAAATGGGCATTTATATTGTTTTTGGCTTTCACCATAGACTCAAATCAAGTGCAAAAACTGGGACAGAAAGTACTCAACTCTACATACTCATAAAAATTATTGTTGGATTTCTCTAACTCAACGACATTGCCCTGCCCTCTCACAGAACCGTACGTGATAGTCTCTATCATACGGCTCTTCAAACTCATGTAACCATTTCCAGGTCACGGATTCACTTTCCTGCCTATTCGGCAGACATGGCGCTCATCCCATTCTCATGGCTGGCCTCCGTGATTCCTGGAACTTGTCAGCCCTTTGCTCAGTTTCATTACAAAACCTTCATCATTACATTAGCTGATCCACCTTTTATTGCTTTGGTAATCGGCTTACAGGAGTTGCCTGCTTGCTGTTTCCCTTTGGCATCAATAAAGGCTCCTGTTTTCTCACAAATAAGCCTGAATGAAAGTCATGCCGCCTTTGCTGACGACTGCCGCATGCCCGCAACACAGGTATCTGACATGCTCTTCCGCTTGCTCGCGCCGTAGCTCCGGTTTTGACAGTATGTAAACTCGTTCCCGACACTTCATCGGACGGTTCGCTTTCGCTCATCTCTTTCATTCTCACCCGACAGGTCTTGCCTGCCTTTTCTGCTCTCGCCTTCACCCCAAAGTCACCTTTGACGCATCAGAGCAGCAGTTTGAAGCCTGCACTCTGTAATGCCGACTCGAAGGCCTCCTTCATCTTATTCATAGTTACGTGAAACCGAAGCTTCACTAACAGCACACGGCGGATGGCGAGGCAGGGACTCTGATAGCAATACAATTGTTGATTTCATTCATCCTCGTTGCAAACGAGGATGATTTGTTCCTGTTGAATAAATCCGTCATTCAGAGCGCAGCGAAGAATCTAAAATCCCTCTCATAGTCTCTCTTTCACGAGACTCTGAGGGGGAGAATGCCCAACTGAACTGACGAGAGCAGGGCATGTAAGCAATACAATTGCTGATTTCATTTCATCCTCGTTGCAACGAGGATGATTTGGTAGGTTTGTATTATTATGGGGTCGCATGGTTTGTGCCTGCCTGGCGGTAGGCCAATGTCAATAAGCCGATTTTTTTTATTAAAAACTATAACGTATAACTTAATAAAGAACTTGAAAGTAAAACTGTCTTTAACATGGTACTCAAAGAGTCCGTCAATAACATGGTTGCAGAATGTCTTGGAAACGAAATTGGTGAAGTGTTGTTTGTCTCAGCACTATCCCGCATGTGAGTATCTAAGCAGCTACAAACATTCTGTCCTGTTCAAAATTAAACTATAAAGTTATGGCAAATCGAAAACAAAGAGGAAATCCAACGCAACGATTTCCAATGCCTGTTATAATCCAAATGCAGCTGGAATTGATGCAGGAAGTAGAAGTCATTATGTATGTAGCGTACATAATGTGAAAGCGTTCAAAACCCATACTGCTGGTTTACATGAGATATGTAGCATTTAAAATCTTATGGAGTAAAACGTGGCCGTAGAATCTACAGGTTTCTACTGGCAACAATTATTTACTATGCTTCAGGACTATGGTTTTGAAACAATCCTGGTTAATGCATGTAAAAAATGTAAAAGGGCATAAAACAGATGTAGTAGACAGTAGTAGGTGGTTACAGCTGTTACACAGTATTGACTTTTGATAATAGTTTTCATGGATAATTTCACAAAAAGAACTCGACAATACACCGGCACCGCCGTTCAATGATTGAAACAAGCAGTAAGTTTATTGCCAAGATGAACAGAGTCTTGTTTTGATGAACATTCAGCTCAAAACCGTATTGCGTGATCTTACAGGGGAATCGGGTTAAAGTAATTAGCGATAGTCATATGAACGTAACTGAAAAGTTTGAGAAACTTGTTGGCAAAATGTAAAAGCTCCCGGGGATGAAATACTAAAAGCCCTTGTGGGGATCATGATCCGAACACCTCTTTAGCTCAGAATTATGAATTTTATACATTTACCGGGAAAAGATCAGGCAAACAGATGGTCGGATCGAAGAAATTTTTAGAAAACTCACAGAAAATCAACGAAATGCGGATCGAAGAAAAGAATATGAAAAAGATCATAAGTGCTGTCAAAAACGATCCAACATTTGACCTGAAGGCATACGCTTTTATCAGATGTGGTGGGTAGATTTATCTCAAATCGTGGGGTAAATATTAATGCCATACTTACAATGATGACTGTAAAACGGGATTTGACATAAAGCAGCATTTCAAAACGGCGAAGCGTTTTCTTGGCTAGGTTTATGTACCAAACCGAAAGATCACTGGTGATAAAGTGATCTCATCGAGAACGCCAAAGTAAAAGAAACCGTTAACGGCAGCAATAAGACAAGCTGCTAATGCTGCAGGAAACAGCAAAACCCGTCTTAGTGATTTCTTCAGAAGAATCGCTTACCGCAAGGCAGAGAGCTAGCTATAGTTGCAACGGCGTAAAATATCGGTCATAATTTTTCAAAATGTTAGAAACAGGGCAACGGGACTATTCATATGATTATGGCCAGTGAAGAATTGATAAACTAAAAAACACACAAGATAAAAAAAAATGACCGAACAATTAAGATTTGACATAAAGAAGAAGAATTGATTTTCGCCTGATAATTATTAAAAACATAAGCTGCATATAAAAATAGGCTACCAGTTAGCACAAGAAAGGCCTGTGCCATTTGCTGGCTTTAAGTTATATGTGAATTGCTTTTTCGTCACTGCGAGCGTAGCGCGGCAGTCTGTCAAAAATCAACCACTGAGGTTCATTTTTAGAGATCGCTTCGTTCCTCGCGATGACGTTTCGCTTAACTTATTGACATGAGGCGGTAGGCAGCCTCGCAAACCATTTTTCGTCAGTGGCCTGTCCGCCAAAGGAGGGGGAATTAATAGATTTGGATAATTCATCTAAATCTTCCGGTCTTTTCGTTGATCTTTAGCGTAATGAGGACTTTTTATGCAAGTGCGTTGTTTTCGTCACTTTCGTTCGATTTTTCTTAATTTCCCGACATGGTAAACCTAAAGCCTGTCACTTTCTTTGGACACCGAAATAGAACCGATAAGCAAGAAAATCCCTTGATATTGGTGGTGTTAAAAGTGATGGAAGCATTTTTCATTCAAATTCACCAGATTTTGGCTTCCTGGATCAAACGGATTTATTTGCGAAGATAATATCATCAGGCATGATTTGCAGTATATTCAAAAATGCTCTTATCTCAGGGTTTAGATCAATTGAAGGTTCTTGATACATTATTTTTATCCCCGTTATTGTTTCCTGCAAAGCCGTATCATCGCTTATTAAAAGACGAGACAAATTCAAACGGAAGAGCTAAAATAATCCGGTGAATGATGCAAAAAGCCAAAGATTTATTTTATGATGAAATAACTGTGTTCAACGCCAGGCTGGAAGCTTCATTAAAACGAATTTATTATTTGCTACAAATGATCAAAAAGAGTTTAAATACTTCTTTGAGTATGTATCCTTTAGCTATACAGAAGCAGTAGAATTAAACCAACCTGATACATGATCATTCAAAATCATTTTATCAAATGCCAATTGAAAATCTCATCAACAACCATCCAATAGAGCTTGCATATAGTTTAGCATTAATAAGCAGCTCGATCGCTGTTCTATTGCCCCACCCTGGGTTTTGATGAATTATCCTGAGGTAGAAGAATAATGTATTTGCTTAGAAATAACCTTGTTTAACCATTGTTCCTATTGCAACGAAGCATTGGACGCAAAGAAAGGGCTGAAAGGTATTTTGGTTTGCGTACCGTAAATTTGGGGGTGAACCATTGCAGGAAAATGCGGTAAATGCTACCTTGGAAAATAAACCTTTTAGCTGTTTTCCAACCGGAGGGGAGGTAAATCCCTCATTTCCAGCTCCCTGCATTAATGGCCGGTGAGAATGCAAAAGGACTCACTGTGGTGATCTCTCCTTTGCAGTCCTTAATGAAAGATCAGGTTGATAACCTTGAAAAAAACGGGATCACAGAATCAGTAACAATCAATGGATTACTCGACCCGATTGAACGGGGGAAATCTTTTTAACGAGTCGAGAACGGTTCCGCCAATATTATATCTCCTCTGAGTCATTGCGATCCAAAACTATTGAGCGCTTATTATTAGGCCGAAACATTGTTCGTTTGTAATTGACGAGGCACATTGCTTTTCTTCCTGGGGCAGGATTTCAGGGTTGATTATTTGTATATAGGCGATTTCATAAAATTGCAAGAAAAAAGTCTTTCAGACCAAATTCATCCTGTTTTACAGCCACAGCAAAGCAAAAGTTGTAGAAGATATCTGTCACTATTTTAAAGAGAAACTTTCCCTTCGCCTTGAGATATTTCAGGCAAATTCTTCCAGGACGAACCTTCAGTATAAAGTATATAACAGCGCCAATGAAGATGAAAAGTATAACCATGTAAGGAGGTTAATTTAATCAAAAAATTGTCTGACAATAATTTATGTTTCAAGAACCAGAAAAACCTATACACTTGCAGAACGCTTATCCAAGGATGGATTTGACGCCAAGCCGTATCATGGCAAAATGGATGTTAGAGTGAGAAAACCGAAAACCAAAATGCGTTTATCTCCGGTGACGTAAAGATAATGGTTGCCACTTCAGCTTTCGGTATGGGAGTTGATAAAAGGATATCGGAATGGTGATTCATTATGAAATCTCGATTCCTGGAGAATTATGCAGGAGGCAGGAAGGGGGCGTGAAAATATTTCTGCTGGATTGCTTTGTACTTTTAATGAAGAGGATCTGAGTAAGCATTTTATTTTACTCAACTAAACCAAGCTCTCCGTAAAAGAAATTCAACAAATATGGAGGGCAATCAAATACATCACAAAGTTTCGATCTTCCGTCAAATTCAGCTTTAGGTGCACGAAAAGCTTGGGACGACAATGTTATGGAAATAGAGACGCGCGTTACGACTGCTATTGCAGCGCTTGAGAGTTCCGGTTATTTAAAACGCGGCAAAAATATTCCAAGAATATTCGCCAATAGTATTTATCAAAAGAATGCACAACAAGCGATTGACAAGATTAATGGCTCATCAAGATTTGATGAAAGACAAAAAATCAAAGCCATTCGAATTATCAAAAAATTGTTCTCACAAAAAGCAAGAAACATTCAAATGATGAAGTAGCAGAGGCAAGGGGTTGATTATATCTCTGATCATTTAGGGATAGTGAAGGAGGTAATAAAGATCATTACGCTGTTGCGGGAAGAAAAAATACTGCAGACACGAAGGATTTAATTGGCATTTATAAAAGCAAAGTGACAATATAAAACCGGTCTCTCTCCATTGCGGAGTCATTTTGCTAAAATCGGAAAATTTTCATGTTACTGAATTTAGAAGAACAGGAAAAAGTATATAATCTGGAAGGAATTAAACGAAGGGGCGTTTAGGCGGATGGATTTTTAAACGTAAATCCGATAAAATCAAGACTGTTCTTAATTTTTGGGCGATCAAAAATTGATTAAACGACATAATCAGGATTATTCGAAAAATCATATCTCAATAATTTGTACCGCGCCAAAAGAAGATTTAAAGGAAAAAATAACTTAGCAGACATGAACTGTCAAAATTTATTGTCACCTATCTTTTCAACAAGACACAAGATATCCGAAGCGATCATAAAACAGAGGTTTTAGTTAGTTTTCAATCCATGAATTGAAAAGATCACTATGAAAGGGAATCGATGCTCTTCAAGCAGGATGTTTCGATCAGGATATTGAAGATACGCTTTCATTTGTCGAGGATTGAAGCCATCAAAATTGAAGGGGGTTTTGGTTGTTTTACAACAGGTTAACGATAGACAGGTTGGAACAAAACAATCAGATTCAATACAAAAATGAAGATTACCAACAGCTCGACCAGTTTTATCAAAATAAAATGCAGCAGATTCATATTGTGGGAGAATATGCCAATAAATGCTTTGAAGATTATGAAGCTGCACTGAGATTTGTAGAAGATTATTTCCAGTTGAATTACACTTCATTTTAAACAAATATTTTCCGGGCAGTCGGAGTGATGATATAAATGGAATATTTATCTCGCAAATTCCGCCAGCTATTCGCACATTATCTCCGCAGTTAAATACCAAAGATGACAAAAATAATATTGTAGTTGCTGCTTAGCTGGGAAGTGGAAAAACCAAAGTGCTAGTGCATAAGCTCGCTGCTTTGTACTCGATGGAAGACGTGAAAACACGAACAATTATTGATGCTTACTTTTTCCATTGCCGCTACCACCGAGTTCAAAAAGAGATTACTGATTTGCTTTGGTAATGCAGCTAATTTCACTGAAATAAAGACCTTTCATTCTTATTGTTTTGACTTGCTGGGCAGATTAGGCAGTATAGAAAAATCAGACGAAATAATTCAGAGTACCACTGGAAAGGATTATCAATGGTGAGGTGGAAATCAATCGAACACCAAAACCGTATTGGTCATTGATGAAGCTCAGGATGGATAGCTATGAGTTTGCCCTGGTGAAAGCCCTATTGGATAAAAAAATGAAGATATGAGGTACTGCAGTGGGTGATGATGACCAAAACATTTTACTTTCTTTAGAGGCGCAGATTCAACCTATTTTGAGCAATTTGTTCATGAAAAAAGTGCGCAAAAGTATGAGTTGGTAGAAAATTACAGAGTAAAAAGAACCTCGTTGAATTTACGAATAAGTTTGTCGAAGGAATTCATCGACGCTTTAAAACCACTCCGATTGTCCCATTCAGCAAGATAATGGCGCAATTGAATTTTCCATTACAAAAGTAAAAAACCTTATCGTACCTCTGGTCAATGATATGCAGCGCAGAGTTGTCGGGACAACAGGTGTTTTAACCATATCGAATAATGAGGCCTTACAGGTTACTGGATTGCTCATCAAAATGGAATGTTTTGGGCAAAGTTAATCCAGTCAAATGATGGTTTCAACCTGTCTAATCTTCTTGAAATCAGGTCACGCATGATGATTTGCACCTTGATGAAAATATGCCAATGGTGGCATAGACGCCTCGGAATAATGCAAAAGGAAGTTTTTGAAAAAACATTCCCAAAGTGCAAATTATGATCTTTGCAAAGCTTTAATTGTAGATTTTCAGGAAACCAATAAAAAGGTTAAATACAAATCAGATTTCGAGGTTTTCATCAAGAATCAAAACTTCTGAAGATTTCACTTTCAAACATGGCAGACCATAAATATCGACCATCCATAAAGCCAAGGGAAAAGTTTGATAATGTATTCTTGTTGCTCCATGAGTTTGACGTCCAATCAGATAATGACAAACGTCAATTATATGTGGCGATGACACGTGCAAAACAAAATTTATCTATCCATTATAATGGAAGTTATCCAAAACGGCAATTGAGGCTGAAGAAATGCAGCTTATCAACGATGAAAATCAATATTCTGAGCCAGAACAACTAGTTTATCAACTTACGCATAAGGATATTAATTTAGGATATTTTTAGCTTTTATCCAGCATCGTATCAATGCACTTCAAAGTGGGCAGGCAATTTACGATAAAACGATGAGGGGCTGGTAAATTCGGATAGCAAAATGATTGTTAAGTTTTCCAAAGATTTTCTTTCAAGAAGAATATCTTTAGAACAAAAATGGATATAGCTTAATAGAATCCAGCGTGAATTTTATTCTTTATTGGAAAATGAAAGATAGGCTGTTGATGAAGTTGAGAAAGAAATTAAGATTGTCCTGCCTGAATTATATTTTAAGCGTAGCTTAAATCGTAATTCGCTTTAAATAGCCGGATATAATACAATAGGTAAAATGTAATGCTGATTTTACATGGATCAGATATCCATTTATCCAACTTCGACATGCCCTTCGAACATGACGGAGGAGCATGGTATGTGATAGCAATACAATTGCTGATTTCGTTCATCCTCGTTGCAAACGAGGATGATTGATTGGTGTTTTATTCCTTTATTTCTATTCCTTATTCCTTATTTCCTATTTCCTATTTCCTCTACCCCCACTCAGAGTCTTTCGCAGAGGACTCTGAGTATGACGACAAACAGGGCTTCTTTAATTCCTACTCCAAATAATCAAGTTCTTTCCTCAGTTAGATAAGACCTGACAGGTGGGGTGAAAAATTTGCTTGCCCTGTTCCCCTCTCAAGTCACCTGAAAGGGACTTGAGGGAATATGGATGTGTATATCAAATATGGGGTGAAGATATTTTTAAATACCCACATTTTTGACAGCCCACCTGACAGGTTTTTAGCTCAAACAAGCCTGCTGAATTTCAGCGATATTCCAGTATTTAGTTGGCAAACCTGTCAGGTCTGAAGGTCTGCATCCCAACTAATTGACATTGGTCGGCGAGGCAGGACAAGCGGAAGAAAGCTTTCGGAGATTCTGCGTGGAAAAAATGCCCAACGGAACATGACGGAGAGCAGGGTATGTGACAGCAATACAATTGCTGATTTCGTTCATCCTCGTTGCAAACGAGGATGATTTGGTTCTATATTCGTGAATTCGTGGCTGAATTATACTTTTCGAGCACACTCAATTTTCTTTTTCCCGCATAATTTGTAGAAATCCCCCCAACAATATTGAGGCTAATCCAAGTATGAACAAAGCCAATAAAATTATTCTAAGTAAAAATACAAAATCATCCATGTATCCGCTTTTTAATTACTTATTCCGACCAGCCTTTTTGAAGTTTGGTTCCTAAATCTTCTAATGCCGTCGCGTTACAACAACAGTAATCATATCTCCACAATAGTCTGGTGTCACCATGAGGCACCAGTATTTCCTTATTTCTTTTAATCAACACCAAAGTCCCTTCGGCATGAAATGGCACAACTTTAACTTTCCTCTTATCAAGATCTTTATTGGTCATAATAATTTCTTCGACTGTAAGAACAAAATTTTCAATCAGGGCGTGATAGATGCGGTACCTTGAACATCATATTTTCCATGTTGGTAGCAAATGGTGGTGGGCAGGTCAATCATATGTCCCGGCTTTAAGCTTGGCAGCATTCGCATGCCCGTTTACTTCAGTGATAATCTTTTTATGATTCAGCGAATTACGCAACAGGTAAGGCAATATCCATATTCAGTTGTGACTTTCCTAGACCACAACTACGTGGTGTCCGGACGCAAATTCAGGATTGGTATGTCTGTGGATCAGGGATTCCCGTAAGTGCTCTCCAGCCCCAGTGAGTGGACTTTCTGGAATCTTTGTTGATCGGATTCAGGATTATACAGGCATATCCATGCATCTTCATTCTTTCGGCTAGCAGGATTCCAACCCAGTACTCTAATTATAATCGTAGAATAACTCTTTCCACCGTTTCACGCAATTGGTTAAATAACATGGGTGATATTACCGGAAGTGAAAATGGCAGCTATGACTATTGCGTTAACTGAAACTGATATCACCTGTAACTCCATGCCAATTTGAGCGGCGGCAATGGTTAGCCCGGGCGAACAGACAGCAGCCTGCAGAAATGGCCTTTTCATCCAAATAGCTTTAACAGCGCGGCAGATGGTACCAGCTGGGTTACATAAAGAGATGACAAGGGCTAAAACAAGGATACAGCATTATCCAGGCTGCCAATGCTGCCAAATCAAGATTGGCGCCCACCATAATAAAGAAAATAGGGATAAAAACCACAGCCTATACCATCAAGCTTGATCATAAGCGAAAGAGCTCCTTGACAAGAAAAGGGAAAGTAACGCCCTGCCAGAAAGCCCTAATACTCATCTCTACCTTATCAGGCTGGCTACCAGTACAAATAGCAAAAGCAGTACTACCGATCCCCTGGTAATCTGTGAAGACGCATGTTGCAATTTGTAGAGTTGCTTTTGAAAAGATCTTTTAAACCTTTTCAGTCGCTCACCAGTTTTATAACCCATAGAAGGTGATGAAAATCACTACAAAGAGTATGAGCTCGGTTTTGAATCCTGTTTGATAATGCCGGCATAAAGAGAGATCAGGATGATGCTCATGATGGTGGCAATTGCCCTTCCATCAGTATAATTTGACCGTATTTCTTGGCGATATCCCCTCCCCTGTTTGAGCACCGGCACAACCCAATACCTAGAGGCCAGTAGGCAACAAGATGGTAAAACAACACGTCGGTGTTGAAAAACCAGCCAGGATCAAGGCGATTGGAAAAGCCAGCAACAGTGAAGAAATATATATAGGATGCCACCAGAAAAGAATTGCTGATCAACTTCACCGGACTAATCCCTGGGAAAAGAAGATAGGATCTTTCGGGCGTCTACTTCCACCTCCTCAAAAATATAAGAAACAAAAAACCCGTATGTGAAATCGACATGTGGAGAAGAACCTAAGATATTTAGCAAATGGGAGTATACAACAATACCGACCATTATCTCAACAATCACTGCTTGATTTTTGAAATAGAAAGCCAGGATAGCAACATTGGAACCAACCAGGCTATGCTGAAAACCACAAGTAAAGGCAAATAATTAAAACTATATTCCATAAATGGCTATTCTGATTTTCCAGAATTGCGAGTCTTCATTTACAATAGTAAATTCTCAACTGATAATAGTGTATATAATTGTTTAATGCTAGTTATATATTTCTACACCGCAAGTATTACTAGTATTATACATAAATATAATAAAAAAGGTTTTGTTTAAAAATTAGGATAGCCCTTGAGAAGGAATATGTTTATCTCGTTTCTGAATCATCTCCAGCTAGTGTCCATGGATGGAGTGCTAAATATTTGAAAAGTAAGGATGCAAAAATAAAATGGATGCATGACAATTTTGAAGATTTTGCAGAAAAAATCTGAGTTACACAGTGCTTTAGCCCGTGGATAATAAAATACTCCAAATGGCTTTAGCCTTAAATTTAGTTGCATTGTTTTGCTAAAGCCCTTCTTTCTTAAGGTAAAGCGCCCACGGGCTAAAGCACCGTGGTAATTCAATAAAAACAAATCTGCATTTTGTTGTACACCCAAATTAATTGGCCTTTATTCTAGCGTCTTTACGAGCAGTGCGGCATCTCATATTGATAATTACAAGCAAACAGATTGCCTGGGCCTACCGGTAAGGCAGGCTTCGTTCCTCGCAATGACGGAAAATCAAGAAATTTCTTGATGGCACTAGTCAAGACAAAAAATATTGAAATGTAAAACAAATAAAAAATGAACGGGATATATATTCATCCTATTCACATACTCCCAATTGTGCTAAACACCATCTGAATAAAGAAATTAGAGATATTCTTCATTTCCTTTCCCACATTAGTCAAAGAGGGTAAATGTTCTGCGAAATATCTCTGTTGATGAGCACCCTCAATAACTGTCGAAATGACATATTCGGATAATCAAAATCAGGATTGATGGCCAGTACCACATCCCACGCGTTGCACCAGTCTTTTATAAACCTTTAAACACGCCATCCTTGTTATCTACACCAACTTCCTTAGTAAGTATGACTTTGCAGATTCTGAAATTACTATACGGTTAAGGACTACTTCGATATGCGAAAATCACTGTCCTCTGAATAGGTTCAACCAACAATTTAATTGCTGTTTTCAATTTTCTTTGAGTGAAAGAATATTAGCAGTACCGAATACCAAGCGATATTCAAGCCAACTCCAATACCATATTGTTAGGTAAAGCAACACTTTATGCTTGTTCTCCAAAATATCGGTAATTGTGCTTTCAGGGGAACTGATTTCAAGCCTAATTTCTTAAGTAAACTCTTCAAACCCGGTTTTATCAATAAGTAAAATACTGTTGTTAACTATTTTTTCTCCCTATTTCCGAAGAATCAGGATCTTTTAAAAAACCTTTTCATTCACACTGAATCTTCATTTGAGTCAATAGCTCTTCCATCCTAATTATATTTACTGCGATTATTCATTACAAATATAATAGTATTACTATTGCAATATGCAAAAGATTAGTAGGGTTATTCAATCAAATTTCAAAAATCTAACCTTGAATCCACCTGAAAGTCGATGTTCGTCATTTGCGATGACGACGAAGGAACGTGGCAATCTCAACAGTATGTATTACTGTAAGTTAATGAGATTGCCTGCCTGTCCGGTAGGCAGGCTTCAGTCGTGCCTCCTTCACAATGACGTGTTTTTAGTTTTCGGAGTGGATCAACCTCCTTCTCTTGCAGACAAAACAAAATCCTTTGAACTAACTACCTGAGCTGATCCAGTTTACATTAATTGAGCTCGCTCTCTTGAGTAGAAACAAATAAAAACTTGTTCTCACAAATCTATACTAGTGTTAAGTTAACCATCAATTGACGGGTAAAAGTCTTCTTAATTTGATCCTTGATTCTTTTTTGTGAATTGCCAGTTTATTTTACTGTCTTTGTTGTTTCATGGCTTTTGCCAAGCTGCCCACCTCTTTCTTTGACTTTATTTAATTGGATATATGCCTATTCAAACATTGGCTATTTAATACATGTAATTCTATTTCGGCCATATTCAGCCAGCTTCCATGCTTGGGTGTATAACAAATTCAAATCTGTCCCATAACCTTTAGCTTCTTCAGGTTCAAATGTTTCATAAAAAGCAGAAGCTGCGTGGTTTTGAAGTTATCCATTACCATGGTTATCTTCTTTGCATTAGGTACATCATCTGCTATTCTCTTTAATAAAATTTTGCAACAGTCTTTTGTTTAATGCGTTGTGACTCTACCAGTCGAGTTCCTTTCCTACTAATGGTTCATTTGCCATAAATATATTGACCATTCCATGTCTGACGTATTCATAGTCAAATGGGCATCCATGCCCGTCTCATGGGTGTCGAAGGCTGTGCATCTGAAATCAATTGTTTGGGTATCATCCATACAAACTACGGATTTATCAGGGGTCAAAGGTCTTTTATAAACGTCTCAGCACCAACTCCATGGTTAACAAACCCACTGTTCATTTTGAGGGAACCCAGCCTTTTACTTTCCAAGGCTTAAGTTCATTTTTTTTTAAAACGTTCCGACCGAAACATAAGAAATACTTCATCCACATATTCTAACTCCACCATCTTGTCAGCCAATAATCTTAAATGACCATTTGGCAAAACCTGGAGGAGGTTCACTGCAACAAAGTTAACCAGTCTTGCTTCAACATCCCCGTCAATTTTTACATCATAAACACGAGAACTCAAACGACGATCCAGTACTTTCAAAACCATCCTCTATAAACTTTTTTTCTTCACACGGTCCATAGTACGCATTCCAACTTTTAAAACTTTACTGATTTGCTCGTTAGTCACTTTTTCAGAATAATCACCTTTGTCGCAATTCAATAAAATATAGGCGGAAATCGAAAGAATTGAGAAGTATGAGAACCTTTACTGATTATTGATCTGAGATTCTTTTACTTCCTCTTGGCTTAGTTTAATGGTATATCGTATCATTGTTTTCAAAGATATAAATTATATACGTCATATCACACTTTAACACTAGTCCTGATAAAATATTCTGCCTGTATCCTTTTACCGGAAAAGAAATTTCATTTCGCAATGACTTTTCTATCTTTTGAAAAATGGAATATGACGGTGTAAATCAAATTCCCACTTCCTGATGCCTGAGTCGCTCCCGAACTTCTTCAACCTTATTGAGGCAATTCTGCGCTTTCTCTTTGTACCCCAATCGATTATGAACGGCAGCCATACCTTCCCATGCCGGCGCATATAAACAATCAATTTTCAGGCAGAGCTGAAATGGTGCAAGGCCTCCTTTGCAAATCCTTTGACAGCAATTGTTTGTTTTTCCTTAAAAATGGTTTTCGTGTCGCGGATCTTTGTTTCATGCGCAAGCGTATGACATGTTCAGCCTTCATAGTGATGAAAAGAACAGGGGGC
>JAIGNY010002315.1:0-16135 GCA_020152595.1 Chiridota heheva
TTTAGGGCTAGTTAGTTTCTCCTCGATGCAAAGGTTCGTTGTCCAGATGGATTCATTAGGGTGTTTGATTGTTTGACGATCAACCATGAGATCTTGACATTTTCGTTCTTTTCTTTTAGAGCCCAGATGAATTTAAGCTGTTTAGCTGGGAATGATGCATTCTGTGTTTGAAGGACTTGTTATGGTTGTAAAACCGCTCTTTGAAACACCACCTGTCATGCCAATATATGTAAAGAACAGCATCGTTTTTGTGCACTTGAGCTTTGTACACAATGTCTTTAGCTAAACAATCTCGTTCAGGGGCAGTCACTTTTTGTGCGGCAGTTGCATTGTTTTGGGGACTGGTTGGGATTGTTTGTGACAGGGTTTTGAGTTGTGGCTCTGGATGATCGATTTGATGTTTTTCATGCAGCTGTAGTTCACTTTGATATTGTTCTTGTTGAAGATTTGGTGGAATTTGTGGCTGTGAGAAATGTTTGGTGATTAGCTTAAAAAGATTTGCCTACATTTGTTTTTACTGTTCTGCTAAAACCAAATGATTTTCTGCACTCGGTTTTGCGACGGCTGCGTCTGGTGGCGGGGTGTATTCAAATTTGGGTTGATGGCCACTGGCTATTAAGGCATTTTGGTAGTTTGTGGTAGCATTGTTGAAAATGGTTGCATGGTGTGAGAGTTCTGAAAGGCATTTGTTGGTTGCTGCTGGGATGTTGCAGATTATAGGGGCAGGGTGGTCTGACTGTGTGTTTATGAAAACTGGTTGGTTGTTGGGTTTCCTGTATGGATAGAAAGTGCTGGATGTGAGGTTTAGCGTGACATCTGGGTAGTTGCGATCTTTAGATTAGTTTGAATTGTAATTCTGTAGCTGAGGCTGGCAAAACTTTGATGAAATCCTTTCTAATCTTGCGGTCTTCTGTGGTCCTGGTGTTGATTTAAAGATAGCCAGTTCATCGTCTCTGTACAAGCGAGGTCATTAATTAGAACTTTCTGCTGATGATGTGAAAGGGTGTATAGGCTACCAATTCACCAAATCTAGGCTCGTCTGAGCTTTCAATCGTTACATTGAATGCCTTGGGCCTCAGCATTCTCAGGTTTCACCCAGGGTGTACCGTTTGTTGAATAATAGTGAGCCTCTGGCATGCCCAATGGATTTCTGTATTCTAGGTCGGAGACTGTGTTGTGGTTGCATACCCAATTTAGAGAGTTGGTGGTAGGTTTTCTGATATTGAGGATAAAAATCCATGATGTCAAAAATCATAAAAGTGTGTTTGGATTTGTCTTCTATAGCTTTGAACCAGTTGATTACAAATTTGTATTCCTCCACTGGTTGACTGGTATAACCCGTAGGTTTTGGTTGATTCTGTCCAAAAAATGACTTTGCTGACTTTTCCCATAGCGCTTTTGGCTGGGTTTAGAGTCTGCATGGTGTGTTTGTGGGAAATTGTCGTATGGTCCTTGAAGGAAGCGGAGATGCTTGTCTTTTCGTCCACGGGGCGATATTCTATCATCTATGTTAAGCTCTGAAGTGATTTCCATTAATTTCCTGTTTATGCTGTCTACAGCGGATAGGTCTGCCACCTTGTACTTCTGTGTGATATTGTCTTTTAGTATTTTCCCGTAATTGTCTGGCTCCACTGCGAATATGTTCCTTGTTTTATCTGCGAAGACCATAACTTTTTGGAGAGTTGATTTTCTGTATGTCTTTTTCTTCAGTGTTGACTGGAAAAGGCTATTTGTGCATCAGCGTCTGAACTGAATGTTTCCTACCATTTCTGTAATATCAGTTTGATGGGTTTCAGTTCCTCCATTTTGGCGAGCTGCGTTTGGATTTAGGCCTGAAGTGTTCAAGTTGGGTGTTCTCATAAGTACCGTCATCTTCCTTCTTGAAGAATAACGTTTTCCATCTCATTTCTCTTTATGACCATCTCCCTTTCTATATATATATATATATATATATATATATATATATATATATATATATATATATAATATATATATATATATATATATATATATTTATATATATATATATATATATATATATATATATATATATATATATATATATATATATATATACACATATATATGTAGATAGATAGATAGATAGATAGATAGATAGATAGATAGAAATATATGTATATATATATATATATATATACTTTCAAGCAACAATGCCAAGAAAATGAAAACCTTTAAATATTTTAACATATATAGGGCCCATGCATATTGGGAGGGGAGGGGGAGGAAGAAGGGGAGTTGTACTCTATAGGGCCTACTGTGCCCCAAAACTGTAAACAACACATGCACTCCCAGGCAATATGTTGTTACAATTTAATGTACTTTATTGTAAATATTTGTTTTTATTTTGTGAGACAAAATCATGTTTCAATTTTGAAATAAATGCACATAAAGTGCCTCATCTTTTTAATTTTAAAATTAATTAAGATATATTTAGTTGACCCAAAAGCGAAGCTCTCTTATTTCCCCTCAACCCCCTCCCCCTCCCCCTCCCCTCCCCCTCCCCTCCCCCTCCCCCTCCCCCCCCTCCCCCTCCCCCCATCATTCAACTCACGGTCATTTCATCTCTTGATACTTTCAATTTGAAGTCTAAACATAGCAGGTCCCTGGCTAAATTCCCAATGATAGAATTGACTATATACACATTAGAAAAGTTTAAATATATAAGGCAGTACCATTCCCAGGGTAGCTGAAATAAAAATTCTCCTGCTCCAAACCACGTGTTCTGAATATATGTTACATCGCTAGAAAATTTCTTAGCTGATGGATTATGATTTAAATTCCCTGAAATTATAACAATTTTGACAGACCATTGGCGAGCACTTTGTGAAAAGCGTTCTCATTTCGGAGGGACTGTTTTCCCCTGGGGTTGAGGTATGTGGGATATGTATTTTCCCGGGGTATGTGGGATATTTTCACTACTTTCTCTTCAAATTAGCAAAATCAAGCGTAAGTGTTGTTTATCATTTTGGACCAGACTTTCCAAGCGGCAGACAGGTGTGTGTGTGTGTGTGAGGGGAAAGGAGGGAGGGGATCTTTCTATCCCTGCTAGGGATTGCTGTTTCTGAAAAAGGTTTTGATGTGGAAATAAGTGTTGTATCTTGACTTGTATTTCAAATGTTGTACAAGCGTAATAATTTAACAAAAAGCTCTGAGAGTAATGAGGTTATGCTTAGTGAGTTTTCTGCATGCATTCGTTTGGGAAATTTTAGTTACTTGAGATCTAGTATCACGTTGAGTTGGCTAATTAAGCCTTAAACATCTATGCACAGCTATGGAGCTGGAAAAAATGTCACCGGTTCTGGCGCAAAACCACGAGAAACTTCGGGAACATTCTTGGTTTAAAGATTTCTTGAGTAAACAACAAGCATATGTGGCAAATAAAGTGCTCTAAAATGTCCCCATGTAATTGTGGGATGAAAAGTACATTAATTGCAAAAGTGGGAAGTATATAAGATGCATTCACTACATTAATATTATTTCTGTCTGATTGTTTAGTAGAAGATTTTTGACACATTTATTCAGAAGCATTGGAAATTAAAAATAATTAATTAACTCTGCACAGCTACTTTTCTGTTCCATCACCTATTAAGTGGAAAATTAAAGTTTAATTAATTCCTTTAGATAATTGCATATTTAGTTTTCATGATATTTGTTGTATAAAATATTAGACAGCTCAAAATCTTCATGAATTTTTTGAAATTTGTTTTAAAATTTCAGTCCCCCGAAATGATACTAAAGTCTTTTAAATATGCAAATAAGAATGTTATATGTTTCATCAATTCTCAGGCACAAGCGGATTGATCCAGTGTTTAATATCACGGTATGGATCGATTTGTGGAAGAATACAACATACACACACTGCATGTGTCAGGTAAACTTGTTTGTATCTATCACACATATCTTACCTCTCTTTAAGAACAACTTAGGTGCTATTCATTTGCGATTCATGGGTAGAGGTAAATAGATAACTAAACTTGGCCAAGCATCTCAGCTGTAATGTTGGTGATTCTTATGCTTGGTATTGAAGAATCCATTATTTTTATTATACCCCAAAGATCAGATTTGCTAATTGATGCAAGAATTGATTAAATTACATTCTAAAGTTGATTAAGAAGAAGGGGATGGTTGGAGCACAGACTGTTTAGCTGAGCTCTTCTGGAAAAAATATCCTTTCTTCATTGTACCTCCCTCTACAACTATATTTAGTCTATATTTTCTTCCTCCCCTCCTTTTTTTACCCAATGGTACTTCCTCTCATGATCCTAGGAAATTTCGGTGGATATAATTATCTACTTCCCCATCATACCTCCCTCTACAACTATATTTAGTCTTCTCTCCCTCCCCCCCTCCCCTGCTTTCATTTCCCCCTTCCCCTGCTTCCATTTTTTTTTCCCCTATGTCCTTCCTTTCATGATCCTAGCTTCCTGGATCCTAGCTTCCTGTCTTTTGACTCTCAACTTTCTCAAATAATTCCTCTTTACTTTTTCCTTTCTGTGATATAAATCTAACCAGTGGGGCTGAATTTGACCTTTTGCTGTGCGGTGCAGTCAAGCCTCACCAAACAAACAAACAAAGCAGACAGTTTTGGAAATCATTCAAGGGACAAAAGTGATCTGTGTCAAGTGCAAAAAATTTGCAATGCTGTATCCTGACAAGTAGTAGCTGGTGTATTTATACAATGGAGGCTTCGGTTACCTCATTACTTGCATCAGATGCTTGGAGGGAGGCAATTACATCTGCGAGGAAACCAGCACTAAATTCAGGCTCCGCATGCCAGACAATCATAAAAGCATCAGAGATAATAACACCTGCTATCAGTGCCAACCGCTTCACCCTTCTGCCTACTCATTATCTGGTTGTCTTGCTGCATTCTCAAAGTTTTTTCCCTCCTTTAAGAAACGGCAACTGTCGAATAAAGACTTATTCATTCACTTCAAACACACAAAACAGGATTAAATAGAGATTTAGCTTTTTGTCATACTACCCAGTTCTTGCAAGTTAACCTAGATATTTTACTTTTCCACTTCTGACAAAGGGAACAGCTTCCAAAAATTCAAGTTCATCTTAATTGTAAAATCATGTTGGCTATACAAGTGTCAGTTATTCTTTTCCATATTTCTATTGCTTTACACCAACCTGTTGATTCCTCCATTATATATATATAATATATATGTGTATATAATATAATCTATATATATATATCTATATATATCTATATATATATATATATCTATCTATATATATATATATATATATATATATATATATAATTAATATATATATATATATGTATATTTATATATACATATATATATATGTATATATAATATAATCTATATCTATCTATATATATCTATATATATATATATATATCTATATATATCTATAAATATATATATATAATATATATAATATAGATAGATATATATATATATAATATAGATAGATATATATATATATATATATATATGTATATATATATATGTATATATATATATATATATATATATATCTATATATAATATGTCATAACTTGCAATGAAAGCAGTTTTTCTAATATTTTTGTTGTTCTTCTATTTTTCAAACTTTAGAGGTATTGAATGGTTGAGCCTCTCCACTTTCCTGTCATTCAGTCATCCAAACCCTACTAGCAGTGGACTGGTCAGAAATGAACTGCTTCTGCTAGACTTGCAGACGGGTCATTCCACTCAAGTGAGGGTGAATAAAGGAGAAGAACCTCCCATTGACATGCTCAAAATGTCGCACCAGAAGTAAGTTGAAACTTTTTAAACCGTTGAAATGAAAAATTTCTATATTAAATATATATATTAAAAGGTAAATTGTATGTTATCATGCCAAAAAGTTTCTCTTTAAGCCAACTCGCACCTGGCACCTCAGTTTATCCTGAAAACTCAGGTATGGCAGTTACCAACCCGAATTCCTGTTCAGTGTATTGTGTTCAACTCCAAACAATGATTGTTTATCTGTCATTCTTATGCATACCACAGCCAAGTAGCCCAAAGCTATTTGTGTGTATAAGATTTACACAAAGCCAGAGCTTAATAATCAAGGCACTTTTATGATTGAAATCACTCATCTGTGTTAGTGGGAGAAGTTTGTTTTCAAACTCGTGATAAAAATAGCTGTGCATCATAATGCCTGAGGTAATAATGTGCATTAAGTGTGGATGATTGATGGACCATTTCTTCCTAGGAAAGATCCTGCTTCATGTTTTGTCAGTTTTTCTAAGGCTATTGGATTATTTGTAGATTTTCTGTTGGGGAACAGCCAAGATAATTGTAGAGACAAAATTTGTTGAAAAATCTCTCAATATCCAGACATGTTTCAATTTTTCCTTGATCTTTTCATCCTTTAAACTCATCCTATATACACTTCATTACTCCATTAGAAACCACCATGGCTTATTATGACCTACAGTATTGATTAACGGTTGAAAGTTATGATACTGTATCACTCTTGTTTGATATAGAAGAATTATCGAAAGATATATTGACTGGCTGAGATGTATTGACTGGCTGAGATGTTCATGCCGAAAAGTTTCTCTATACAGCTTTCCGTACCCGACACCGGACTTTTCATATAAAATGTCCGGTATAATGATACCCCAACCCAACTTCCGGTATCTTGTACTTGTTTACATTCATAACAAAGAGCCTCTTTGCAGAGCGCTGTGGAAGGCGCCTTCGGGCTATCCAATTATCATTGTACCATGCATTGCATGTAAACAATTGTCATAGTGTGCACATGTGGTCAACATTAATGTGAGTGAGGATGATGAATAGGGGATTGGGTTGCATACTGGTCTGGCAAGCTGGTGGCTTGTGGGGTGTGGTGTGAGATTGGCAGTCTGGATGCTTCAGGCAATTTTGACCAATTCCCCAATTTACTTGGTCGGTGCCACATCACATCCGGGAGATGACGTCATTTTCTGGAGTGAAAACAAACCTTGGCGAGATACATGTGGGCCAGTTCGTATGCGTTTACTGTGTGCGGTATGTATGGCATGTAAACAAACACAGCTGATCGCTTTGTTTTCACTCCAATGCGGGGTGAATGCGTGTGGTTGCTATGCGGTCTGACGACCTCAGGTCACATTTTTGACCAAGTGAATAGAGAGGAATTTCTTCATGTTATTAAATTCACCAGGAAGAGCTTTAACATGAACAGAACAGTCTATGAAGGTAACTATGGAGAGGGCTAATAAGGGTGTTTCAGCTGACGTCATGAGGTCACATGACTTTGTTTACATTGCCAATTTGGACGATAAGAGCACGGTTGTCTGCTGTACACTTATTTAGATTTACATATGTTTGCATGTAGTTATAATATGAGATTATTTTTGTAAGATAATTGTGCCAGAATCTTGCTGTACCATTGGTTGCACTAGTAAACGTGTGCCGGAGAATAAAAAGACGTAGGCTTTGTCCGAGTGTAACGAACAATCAGATCGTTCACGTAAAACTTACTCTTCGTATTCCCGGTGAATATATCAAATTTACTTCAAGTTATACCTTACCTTCCATGCTATAATATGCAATCTGGTCACATGACCTGATTCTAGCAGCACTTCTAACCCGAACCTAAAAACGTAGTAACCAGCCAAGCCCTGACCTCCATAATACCTCTGTACCACCTCACTCTTTTTCAGCGCGTTTGTTTCATAACATCGCTGAAAACTGGTCTTTTGTTTTATATTTCAATTAACCTTTCTAACTTTTTCTCTTCGCAGCTTCTACCTGAAGGGTTTTACGCTGCCCGTTCTCATCTGGCTCGCCTTTTCAAGTCTTCGAGTAGGGTGAGATAGCCATGGGTCCGAGTTCTTGGCCGACCTACACGACTTTACCCGATGTAGCCTACACTTAGGATAGCGGGTTTTTGTCTCCATTCGTACATAGCGAATGGCTAGTTGAGCGTCCTACTCGTGGTGGGTGTTTTAGGCCTAGAGCACAGGTTGTGCCTGCCTAGGTCCTCTCCCCGGGAATTAGTCTTTTTCTCCCTTAGCCCCACCCGCCTCGAGGTGACCCTAAGCGTTATACTATGTATAGTGTTTAGCACGCTAGGATATTTTCAGTACACCTTCTCGTATGCATTAAGCCAATTTCTTTTTCGATTTTGGCGCATGCGTTTGGGTCATAGTCACCGCTGGGTAAGTGTGGGGTCGCCCCTGTAACAACTCTAGGGAGCTACAGTTGTTACTAGCGAGCTTATTTTTTTTTCACGTTATCAGCATATGAATATTTTTATTTTTCTCACACAGTTTTGAGTTAAAATATTTAATTTTTCAGGATTGAGGTTGGGGTGTCGGAGGGCCGTGGGTGGAGTCTCTCCGGCAACCTTACAGGGAAAATAATCTTTCCTTTTTATCTTTACAGACCTCAAGTACACAGTGGTTGGTGTTTCCACGCTACCCCAGCGCTAGAAAAGTCATTACGTTGGGAGCGTTTTCTCGGGTTTCTAGAGTTTTTCAGATAGAAAATTTTTTGGTTTTTAAAATTTTTTCTGTTAAAGCAAGTGTTGTTGTTCTGTTTAGAATGCTATGCCTCGTCTCTCTTTAGCGTGTCCGTAAGATCATAGTTACTTTGCGTGTTTAGGTTTATGCGCTTGGACTTACGTTCTTCTCTTAAGAAATTTATTTTTCAGTTAAAAATTTTTTCTGTTTAAAAGAGAGTTTTGGTGTTCTGTTTAGACTGCTGGCCTCGTCTCTCTTTAGCGTGTCCGTAAGATCATACTTACTTTGCCGTGATTTGTGTATACGCATGGATATATGTTCTTCTCTTTTCAGATATATAAAGAGATTCACTGAGAAGGTTACGGCTCTTAGAGGCGTTAGCCTAGAGCGTAACGGTAAGAGAGAGAGAGAGAGATATCCTCTTAGGGCGTTAGCGAGCGTCGCCTAAGTTGTAAACACGGTTCCATTGGCCCGGTTCCGTAAGGTAAGTGAGAGAGAGAGAGAGAGAACCTCTTAGGGGCGTTAACGAGCGTCGCCTAAGTTGTAAACACGCGGTTCCAAGCGGTTCCTTTGGACAGTCCCTATCGACTCGACCCTTGTAACGCGCGGTGCGCCGGTTGTTGGAGTTAGGGGACAGTTCCATAAGGTTCGGAGTCCATAAGGTTCGCGGCCCGTTGCTTTACAGGCTAACGACGGTTCCATTGACGGTTCCGTGAGTCCCATAAGTTCCGCGGCCCGTTGTTCGGGTGACGGTTCCATTGGGCGGTTCCCATACTGATTTCCGCGGCCCGGTATTTGCAGGCTTGACAGTTTCCATTGGGCCGGTTCCATGCGGTTCCGCGGCCCGTTGTTATTTGCTTAACGAGCGGTTCCATTGGGCGGTTCCATACGGTTCCGCGGCCCGTTGTTGCAGGGCTTAACGGTTCCATTGGGCGGTTCCATACGGTTCCCGCGGCCCGTTGTTACAGGCGAAGCAGTTCCATTGGGCGGTTCCATGCGGTTCCGCGGCCCGTTACGGGCGAGCAGTTCCCATTGGGCGGCTCCATACGGTTCCGCGGCCCGTTGTTGCAGGCTTAACGGTTCCATTGGGCGGTTCCATACGGTTCGCGGCCCGTTGTTAACGGCAGTTCCATTGGGCGGTTCCATACGGTTCCGCGGCCCCGTTGTTAGGCGAAGTTCCATTGGGCCGGTTCCATCTGGTTCGCGCCCGTTGTTGCAGCGGCTTAAGTTCCATTGGCCCGGTTCCGCGGCCCCGTTGTTACGGGCGACGGTTCCATTGGGCGGTTCCATACGGTTCAGCGGCCCGTTGTTACGGGCGGGCGGTTCCATTGGGCGGTTCCATGCGGTTCAGCGGCCCGTTGTTACAGGCGGGCGGTTTTCCATTGGGCGGTCGTGCAGTTCCGCCGCCCGTTGTTACGGGCGGCGGTTCCGTTGGACCATCCCTGACGGGTTCCGCAGCCCTATGTGAAACGGGCATTATGCGGTTCGGGGGCGGATCCATACGGTTCCGGGATCCATACGGTTCCGCGGCCCGTTGTTACGGGCGGACGGGTTCCGTGGTCCATACGTTCCGCGGCCCGTTGTTACGGGCGGGCGGTTCCATTGGGCGGTTCCGTGATCCATACGGTTCCGCGGCCTGTTGTTACGGGCGGTTCCGCGGACCCGTTATTCTGCAGGCGGGCGGTTCCATACGGTTCGCTGCCCGTTATTCTGGCGGGACCCGGTTCCATTCGCGGTTCGCGGCCCCGTGTTTACAGGTCCGTATTTAACGGGTTCACGCATTACATCGTGCGGTTTAATCCGTTATACGCCCACTAGCTACGTGGTCAGGTGACAGGTGACATTCTTGACAAGAAGTATAGCATTGACAGTTATTTTTCTTCTTGGTCCTGTAGCCATTAGCTTACGCAGTTCCACGGCTCGTGTGAGCGGGCAATTAAGACTGTTCTCGTTGAGCGTTACAAGTTCCGTATTTATTTTCACCAGTATCATGGACATGAGACAGGTCCCCAGTGTCGATGTTTTACACACCCAGGATGTCTCGTGATGCGTGGCAAGCGCTTCTTTAAGTGCGCTCGGTGACATCCATCTCACGTGTTACGCGTGCAGATTATGCCGAGTCAAATCCCGTACTCTTTGCAGCGATTGGGATCTAAGCGGCGTGGTCGGAGCACAGACTCCACCGCGACCGGTACTTTCAAGAGCGGCGGAGAAGTGGAGAAGCGACGGTCTGAGAGGCCCTCTTGGTCTCCCACCGCCTACCCAGGTCCAAAGCCAGGAGGCGGGGCGCCCGCCCACTCCCAGCGGAGCGCCTATTGAAAGGCATTACACCGTACGGTTCATCGGAAGTATAGCATTGAGACAGCTATTTTTCTTCTTGGTCCCACGAGCCAACGGCTCACGACAGTTATCACGGTTTGGCCCGGCATGTTTACGGTCCGTGCGGTTTCCACGGTCCGTGTTTCGGTTCCATTGGGCCGGTTCCGCGGCCGTATTTACGGGTCCGCACGGTTCCATACGAGTCCCCACGGTCCGCGTTCACGGGTCCTCGCTTCCATTGGATGGCCGGTCAGAGCGGAACTTATCTCTAACGGGTTAGCATTGACACTATGCGGTTCACCCGGTTATACGCCCCACCAGCTACTACGCTCGTGGTCAGGTGACAGATGACTTTCTTTACAAAGTATAGCATCAGGACAGCTATTTTCTTCTTGGTTCGTAGCCATTAGCTCACGCAGTTCCCGACTACGTGTGAGCATAATTAAGATTGTCTGCGTTGAACATTACCGTTCGTAATTATTTTCACCAGTATCATGGACATGGAGGACACGTCCTCGGGCGTTGATGCTCTACACACCCTTGATGACCCGGGCATAGCGTGATAACGCTTCTTTACGCGCTCGGTCACATCCATCTCACGCGTTTACAGCGTGCAGATTATGCTGCGAGTCCATTCGTGGTACTCTTTGCAGCGATTGGTTTCCAGCGGCGTGGTCACAGACTCCACGCGAATTTTCAAGGTGCGACCGAGGCGCGTGTTGGCTCGGTGTTCGGATGCGCACGGCTCCGTCGGTTTTGTAACGGGACATCGTACACCGTCACGATTTACCCGGATATGCACCGCAGCTACGAGCTATGTGCCCAGGTGACAAGTGATAATCTTCACAAGTAGTATGGCGCGCGTGAGAGCTATTCTATTTATGGTTCCGTGGCCATTAGCTCACGCAGTTCCCGATCATGTGAACACCATTTATACGATTATCGGCGTGAGGCGTTACATTTCGCAATTACTTTCGCCAGTATCGTGACACGGAGGACAGGCCTCCGTGCGTCGATGCTACGCACCTCAGAGGTCCCGCTTTTAGGCGAGCAAACGCTTCTCTGGGCAATGGGCCTGTACGACTTCGAGTTTTTGCAACGGGATAGCGTACACTGTACGAGGAACCCGAAGTTGAGTTCGCTAGCTAGGAAGCTGCTTGGTCATAGCTACGCTGTCCCGCGGCCGTGTGAACTGCCTCTGTAGGATTTTCGGCGTTGAACGTCACAGTTCCGATGTTTTGCGCTATATATCGCCGACGTGGTGACGGTCCCTAGTGTCGGTCGCGTTACGGCGCCTTGGCTGTCTGCGGTCGCGTCGCATAAACGCTTTCTTAGGTTGCGCTTTGGTGTTATCGACTTTGTTCAAACCCGTGTACGCTGTGGTCCCGGTTCAGCGTTGGGACGGTCGGCCAACTAGAGCGGCGCCCTCACGAGGTCTTACGTGAGTTAGTCCCCTTTTTACGGCTAGTTGTAGAGCCATTGGATTCCTTGCGGGTCCATTAGGTCCGTACGGCTCGATGTCGGTTCCATACGGCCCCACGGCTTGTTTCTGACCCGTGCACGGTCCGTAACACAACTTGGCTCCGTCGGCCCGCATGAGATGACGTTTGGGTCTGTAGTGCTGCTTAGCTCTACAGCAAGGTAACGTCAGCGTCACGTCACGCCCGTTAGTTTGAGAGATCCCCACGTCCGTGTGAGCTGACTTGGTGAGATTTTCGCGTTGGCGTGCGGTTCCGCATAGTTTTTCACCAGTTCATGGACACCAGGACGAGTCCCCATTTGTCGTGGGTACGTCACGCTCCCAGGATGCGTCGCGTGTTAGCCTGCTCTCGGGTTTGAGGCCTCAGCTCGGGTGATAAGATTTCCTTCTTTACGAGGCATACCCTGAATGTGATTCTTGCGTCGAACGAGACCCTCGGCTCACATTCTACAGATATTAACGCGGTTTCGTACAGTATACCACGATAAACCCGTATCGGAACTTCGGGATATTGCGACCGTTAGCGCGTGTTGCAGTGTTCGCGTTTTTTTTCTTGCTGGGGCGTTTTTAGCGTTGACGCAGTCCCGCCAGAGCCGCGGCTTCAGCGGCTCCGTAGTGATTTTATACAAGCGGAGTTAACGGCCTATACCAGCGGCGGTGTGGTAGAGGACCAGTAGCCATGAACTACTGCGTTCGCTGGCCGTTTCTCTTACGGGACACGTGCTGAGCACGGACGGTCGTCCCCTCTTCCCCCACGCAGCTACGGTTTCAGAGCTCCGTGATGGAACAAACTCAGTTTCGACTCGTATAGCTTGCGTGGCACGTGAACTCCTCCATTATTTCTTACGGCCTCCAGTTTTATATATATTTTACCTATTCTCAACGGAACGCCGTGCTGTGGTAATTTTTTCCCTCTGGCGTGCCGCCACTTACCGGTGGCCCGTGCTGAATGAGGTATAATGAGATAACGACTCACGTTACAGGTGTAGAAATGCGTTCCGCTTATCGTGGACCTGGACGGTCCCTTTGGTACTGATAGCTACTCCCGTTCGGGACACGTACCAGTACCAGTTGTCCCCCTCGCGTAGCCACGAGCTTTTGCTCCGTGGTGCACAGCGACATCGTTGTGATGGACCGTGGTTTTTACTTGTCATACTGGCCTTTGTAGACCCAACGGATCTATTATATTTAACGGGTTCGCGACTTTGTACGGCTAGTAAGTCCCCCAGTAGCCACGCTTTTCCGCTCCGTGGTGCAGGGTGTTTAACGGTCCGTGTAGTATACAGGGCGTCACCTCTTTCGTGATTTCTACCCCAGTGCTGGGGTTTATGACTCACTCCCGGTTGGCGTAGTAATCGTTACCCCACTTGTCAATATTACCTCCATGAAGGAGATTTTTCTTGACCATAGGTGGCCTTTTTTGGTGAGACAACCTTACGTTTGGGGTAGCTATTACCAACAACGCACGTTATGGTTCACTTCCATACTTTAACACCTTACAGCTGCTTGCGGTTTTACGGCCTGTTACAACTGCCGATGCAGACATACGGTATCGTTTTCTCGGCCCGTAGCCGTAGGCTCCAGCGGTTTTCAAGGTTGTTACTATAATGTGATGCGTTAACACTTTCTCAGTCAACTTCTTAGACAAGTTGCGGCTGTTGATAGCGTGGCCTGGAGCTACGTGTCCCGCAACTGCTACGGTTTTTCACCCGTCAGATATCACCGCGGTGCCGGCGGGGCTTCTCGATCAAGGTCGGGGCACTTTCTTGTGACCCCTTCTGTCGGAAACTTGGACGGTGCTTGACCCTTTTTCGTCCCGGCGCAGGGCTAACTTTGGCTGCTCGAGACCTTGCAGGCTTCACGTCACGAGCCTGGGTCAGGGGCGGCGTTTGTCATAGTTCCGTCATGAGCTCTGGGATACCTTGCAGCTATCCACCAGGGTTTTTCGGTGGGGTCTCGGTCTTTGACTTGCGACCGCTGGTGAGTTCTGGGAGATCTTCGCAGTGTGTCATGTGACATTTTCCTCCGATAGATCATCCAGGCTTTCGTTAAAGTAGTCTGAACTGTTATAGAACGCCGCGGTATGCACTCGGGTTGGAGGCATAACCTCTTTTCAGGATCTCGTGCGGCGTTCGAAACCGCTTTGCGGTTTTCTCTTGTTTTTAGTCTGACTCACTTTTCGGCGTTCGTGTTCCCCGCTTAACTTTAGCTCTTACGCGTTATGCGCTAACGGAATTTTCCCTTGTCCGGGATTTCTTCAATTCGTTTTCATTGGTACACGCCGTTCCCAATGCGTAGTTTCGCCGGTTCTGTCTCGTGGCCGAATCCGGTGTATGCTCTGGCGTTTTTGTGGACACTTTGCTGTAGTTGTGTCCAAACGCTCTTCCGGTTGGCTTGTTTTTCTGGGCTTTACGCTCAGGTTCTTTCGGTTTGCCTCCGTTACTGTCAACGAATGGTGCCTTGTTCGGTTTGACTGTACCTCGCCGTGGTTTCCTATGTTTTGGTTCCTCCCACTCTTGAGAGTCTTTCATCCTTCCGAGGTGAAGGGATTGCGTCCTTTAAGCGGGATTCGGTTCGTGTGAGTTTGTTACCAGCCATTAAAAAAAAAAAAAAAATGTGCGGCGATCTGAACTCCTTCCTTCCTATCTCGGTTGCAATCTGATTGCATATTATAGCATGGAAGGTAGGTATAACTTGAAGTAAATTTACCCGCTAGCGTGGCGGGGATATTTACGAGTTATACTTACCTTCCATGCATCCCGCCCTCCCCTCTCGTTCAGGCCTCGGTGGAATGTTGGAGTGAGGTGGTACAGAGAGGTATTATGGAGGTCAGGGCTTGGCTGGTTACTGCGTTTTTAGGTTCGGTTAGAAGTGCGTTAGAATCAGGTCATGTGACCAGATTGCATATTATAGCATGGAAGGTAAGTATAACTCTCGTAAATATCCCCGCTACGCTTAGCGGGGTAAATTTATGGAAAACACGAAGTGAAATCAGATGCGAACAAAAAACCTGCAATCGGTAAATTCGCTGAACTGGAAGGTAGGTTAACATGCAGTATGTATGTTTGTTGTACGTGTGAAGTGACTAAGCTGTGTGAAGACACGGGAAACGCAACAACGCTCTGCCCTACAAAATGTCTTGCAATGGAGTTTAAGAGTCACATGATGAAATCCTACTATTGGTTCAAAATATGATATAAACCATTAAAACAACAAAAAATTCATCAAAATTGATTAAAAATTGACCAATTTAAAGCATATTTAATTTTCAGCTGCTATTGTGCAATAATATGTGACATCAAAGGGGGAAGGATCCTTCATCACCTTTTGTAGAACCTTTGTTTTATTCCTCGGTCAACGTTGTTTGAAATATGGCATTGGACTTTAGGCAAATGTTTTCAGGACTTGGTCATACCTTGAATTGTCATGTATCTAGAACAGACATTCTGAAATTCAGAAGTAGCTGAATTTGAAGAACAAATTGAAAGAATTACATAACAGAATTTGAGATGTGTTCCTCTTATTATATCACAAATTCGCATAAATTAACAAATCTTGAAACTTTGTTTTAGTCATAACTTGAACATTAAATAAGCTTTTTACAAATTGTAAAGACTGTTTTACTCAGAATTCCATGCTCTTTCACATAGCATAAATCTGCTAGTTGTCCATAGTCCTTTAATTTATATCAAAGTCGTGCAGTTTCTGAGTTATGACAAATCAAAGTTTAAAAGATTTTTTATTGTATAGAAAGTTCTAATGTACGAGAGGGCTCACAGTCTTAAGTGTAATTCTTTAAATTTCTGTCCTAAATTTCAGTCACTGAAAATTATCAAAGTGTTTTC
>JAIGNY010002316.1:0-11909 GCA_020152595.1 Chiridota heheva
GAACAAAATCTGAGAATTTCTGAAATGATTTACGTAAAGTGGGGCGCAATTTGTTGAATTACGCCTTATAACAACACATTTTTCGAAAATTTTATGTGCTCGGGAGACAGAGGACTAGTAGACCTTTCGTTTGATATGCGAAAATGTATGTTAATTGTAATTGGCTACCTGTAATTAGCTGTATCCGTAAGGCAATAATTATGTGCACACTAAGTCAATGAGACTTAAAAACGTCAAAAAGGGAGAGGGGTGGCATCCAATGGGTTCAAAACCATTTTCCTCCGTGACGGTTTTGTTCAATAGGGGGGTGACCAGGCTTTTCAAAAATGTCAAAAATTCAGGATCGGATTTATTCAAGTAGACTCAGTCAGCCGTTTTGCTACCTCTAATTAGCTGTATCCGTAAGGCAATAATTATGTGCACGCTAAGTCAATGAGACTTAAAACGTTAAAAAGGGAGAAGGGTGGCATCAAATGGGTTCAAAACCATTTTCCTCCGTGACAGTTTTGTTCAATAGGGGTTACCAGGCTTTTCAAAAATGTCAAAAATTTGGGATCGGATCTATTCAAATAGACTCAATCAGCCGTTTTTGCAGAGGAACAAAATCTGAGAATTTCTGAAATGATTTACGTAAAGTGGGGCGCAATTTGGTTGAATTACGCCTTATAACAACACATTTTTCGAAAATTTTATGGGCTCGGGAGACAGAGGACTAGTAGACCTTTCTGTTTGATATGCGAAAATGTATGTTAATTGTAATTGGCTACCTGTAATTAGCTGTATCCGTAAGGCAATAATTATGTGCACACTAAGTCAATGAGACTTAAAAACGTCAAAAAGGGAGAGGGGTGGCATCCAATGGGTTCAAAACCATTTTCCTCCGTGACGGTTTTGTTCAATAGGGGGGTGACCAGGCTTTTCAAAAATGTCAAAAATTCAGGATCGGATTTATTCAAGTAGACTCAGTCAGCCGTTTTGCTACCTCTAATTAGCTGTATCCGTAAGGCAATAATTATGTGCACGCTAAGTCAATGAGACTTAAAAACGTTAAAAAGGGAGAAGGGTGGCATCAAATGGGTTCAAAACCATTTTCCTCCGTGACAGTTTTGTTCAATAGGGGGGTTACCAGGCTTTTCAAAAATGTCAAAAATTTGGGATCGGATCTATTCAAATAGACTCAATCAGCCGTTTTTGCAGAGGAACAAAATCTGAGAATTTCGAAATGATTTACGTAAAGTGGGGCGCAATTTGGTTGAATTACGCCTTATAACAACACATTTTTCGAAAATTGTATGGGCTCGGGAGACAGAGGACTAGTAGACCTTTCGTTTGATATGCGAAAATGTATGTTAATTGTAATTGGCTACCTGTAATTAGCTGTATCCGTAAGGCAATAATTATGTGCACACTAAGTCAATGAGACTTAAAAACGTCAAAAAGGGAGAGGGGTGGCATCCAATGGGTTCAAAACCATTTTCCTCCGTGACGGTTTTGTTCAATAGGGGGGTGACCAGGCTTTTCAAAAATGTCAAAAAATTCAGGATCGGATTTATTCAAGTAGACTCAGTCAGCCGTTTTGCTACCTCTAATTAGCTGTATCCGTAAGGCAATAATTATGTGCACGCTAAGTCAATGAGACTTAAAAACGTTAAAAAGGGAGAAGGGTGGCATCAAATGGGTTCAAAACCATTTTCCTCCGTGACAGTTTTGTTCAATAGGGGTTACCAGGCTTTTCAAAAATGTCAAAAATTTGGGATCGGATCTATTCAAATAGACTCAATCAGCCGTTTTTGCAGAGGAACAAAATCTGAGAATTTCGAAATGATTTACGTAAAGTGGGGCGCAATTTGGTTGAATCACGCCTTATAACAACACATTTTTCGAAAATTTTATGGGCTCGGGAGACAGAGGACTAGTAGACCTTTCGTTTGATATGCGAAAATGTATGTTAATTGTAATTGGCTACCTGTAATTAGCTGTATCCGTAAGGCAATAATTATGTGCACACTAAGTCAATGAGACTTAAAAACGTCAAAAAGGGAGAGGGGTGGCATCCAATGGGTTCAAAACCATTTTCCTCCGTGACGGTTTTGTTCAATAGGGGTGACCAGGCTTTTCAAAAATGTCAAAAATTCAGGATCGGATCAGTCAGCCGTTTTGCTACCTCTAATTTATCCGTAAGGCAATAATTATGTGCACGCTAAGTCAATGAGACTTAAAAACAGGGTGGCATCCATGGGTTCAAAACCATTTTCTCCGTGACGGTTTTGCAGGCTTTTCAAAAAATATTTGGGGGTGACCAGGCTTTTCAAAAATTAGCTGTATCCGTAATTAGGTATCCGTAAGGCAATAATTATGTGCACGCTAAGTCAATGAGACTTAAAAACGTTAAAAAGGGAGAAGGGTGGCATCAAATGGGTTCAAAACCATTTTCCTCCGTGACAGTTTTGTTCAATAGGGGTTACCAGGCTTTTCAAAAATGTCAAAAATTTGGGATCGGATCTATTCAAATAGACTCAATCAGCCGTTTTTGCAGAGGAACAAAATCTGAGAATTTCTGAAATGATTTACGTAAAGTGGGGCGCAATTTGGTTGAATCACGCCTTATAGCAACACATTTTTCGAAAATTTTATGGCTCGGGAGACAGAGGACTAGTAGACCTTTCGTTTGATATGCGAAAATGTATGTTAATTGTAATTGGCTACCTGTAATTAGCTGTATCCGTAAGGCAATAATTATGTGCACACTAAGTCAATGAGACTTAAAAACGTCAAAAAGGGAGAGGGGTGGCATCCAATGGGTTCAAAACCATTTTCCTCCGTGACGGTTTTGTTCAATAGGGGTGACCAGGCTTTTCAAAAATGTCAAAAATTCAGGATCGGATTTATTCAAGTAGACTCAGTCAGCCGTTTTGCTACCTCTAATTAGCTGTATCCGTAAGGCAATAATTATGTGCACGCTAAGTCAATGAGACTTAAAAACGTTAAAAAGGGAGAAGGGTGGCATCAAATGGGTTCAAAACCATTTTCCTCCGTGACAGTTTTGTTCAATAGGGGTTACCAGGCTTTTCAAAAATGTCAAAAATTTGGGATCGGATCTATTCAAATAGACTCAATCAGCCGTTTTTGCAGAGGAACAAAATCTGAGAATTTCTGAAATGATTTACGTAAAGTGGGGCGCAATTTGGTTGAATCACGCCTTATAGCAACACATTTTTCGAAAATTTTATGTGCTCGGGAGACAGAGGACTAGTAGACCTTTCGTTTGATATGCGAAAATGTATGTTAATTGTAATTGGCTACCTGTAATTAGCTGTATCCGTAAGGCAATAATTATGTGCACACTAAGTCAATGAGACTTAAAAACGTCAAAAAGGGAGAGGGGTGGCATCCAATGGGTTCAAAACCATTTTCTCCGTGACGGTTTTGTTCAATAGGGGTGACCAGGCTTTTCAAAAATGTCAAAAATTCAGGATCGGATTTATTCAAGTAGACTCAGTCAGCCGTTTTGCTACCTCTAATTAGCTGTATCCGTAAGGCAATAATTATGTGCACGCTAAGTCAATGAGACTTAAAAACGTCAAAAAGGGAGAAGGGTGGCATCAATGGGTTCAAAACCATTTTCCTCCGTGACAGTTTTGTTCAATAGGGGTTACCAGGCTTTTCAAAAATGTCAAAAATTTGGGATCGGATCTATTCAAATAGACTCAATCAGCCGTTTTTGCAGAGGAACAAAATCTGAGAATTTCTGAAATGATTTACGTAAAGTGGGGCGCAATTTGGTTGAATCACGCCTTATAGCAACACATTTTTCGAAAATTTTATGTGCTCGGGAGACAGAGGACTAGTAGACCTTTCGTTTGATATGCGAAAATGTATGTTAATTGTAATTAGCTACCTGTAATTAGCTGTATCCGTAAGGCAATAATTATGTGCACACTAAGTCAATGAGACTTAAAAACGTCAAAAAGGGAGAGGGGTGGCATCCAATGGGTTCAAAACCATTTTCCTCCGTGACGGTTTTGTTCAATAGGGGTGACCAGGCTTTTCAAAAATGTCAAAAATGTCAAAAATTTGGGATCGGATTTATTCAAATAGACTCAATCAGCAATTTTTGCAGAGGAACAAAATCTGAGAATTTCAGGAAATGATTTACGGATCTATTAAAGTGGGGCGCAATTTGTTGAATCACGCCTTATAGCAACACATTTTTCGAAAATTTTATGTGCTCGGGAGACAGAGGACTAGTAGACCTTTCGTTTGATATGCGAAAATGTATGTTAATTGTAATTGGCTACCTGTAATTAGCTGTATCCGTAAGGCAATAATTATGTGCACACTAAGTCAATGAGACTTAAAAACGTCAAAAGGGAGAGGGGTGGCATCCAATGGGTTCAAAACCATTTTCCTCCGTGACGGTTTTGTTCAATAGGGGTGACCAGGCTTTTCAAAAATGTCAAAAATTCAGGATCGGATTTATTCAAGTAGACTCAGTCAGCCGTTTTGCTACCTCTAATTAGCTGTATCCGTAAGGCAATAATTATGTGCACGCTAAGTCAATGAGACTTAAAAACGTTAAAAAGGGAGAAGGGTGGCATCAAATGGGTTCAAAACCATTTTCCTCCGTGACAGTTTTGTTCAATAGGGGTTACCAGGCTTTTCAAAAATGTCAAAAATTTGGGATCGGATCTATTCAAATAGACTCAATCAGCCGTTTTTGCAGAGGAACAAAATCTGAGAATTTCTGAAATGATTTACGTAAAGTGGGGCGCAATTTGGTTGAATCACGCCTTATAGCAACACATTTTTCGAAAATTTTATGTGCTCGGGAGACAGAGGACTAGTAGACCTTTCGTTTGATATGCGAAAATGTATGTTAATTGTAATTGGCTACCTGTAATTAGCTGTATCCGTAAGGCAATAATTATGTGCACACTAAGTCAATGAGACTTAAAAACGTCAAAAAGGGAGAGGGGTGGCATCCAATGGGTTCAAAACCATTTTCCTCCGTGACGGTTTTGTTCAATAGGGGTGACCAGGCTTTTCAAAAATGTCAAAAATTCAGGATCGGATTTATTCAAGTAGACTCAGTCAGCCGTTTTGCTACCTCTAATTAGCTGTATCCGTAAGGCAATAATTATGTGCACGCTAAGTCAATGAGACTTAAAAACGTTAAAAGGGAGAAGGGTGGCATCAAATGGGTTCAAAACCATTTTCCTCCGTGACAGTTTTGTTCAATAGGGGTTACCAGGCTTTTCAAAAATGTCAAAAATTTGGGATCGGATCTATTCAAATAGACTCAATCAGCCGTTTTTGCAGAGGAACAAAATCTGAGAATTTCTGAAATGATTTACGTAAAGTGGGGCGCAATTTGGTTGAATCACGCCTTATAACAACACATTTTTCGAAAATTTTATGTGCTCGGGAGACAGAGGACTAGTAGACCTTTCGTTTGATATGCGAAAATGTATGTTAATTGTAATTGGCTACCTGTAATTAGCTGTATCCGTAAGGCAATAATTATGTGCACACTAAGTCAATGAGACTTAAAAACGTCAAAAAAAACAATGGGTTCAAAAATTTTCCTCCGTGACGGGAGAGGGGTGACCAGGCTTTTCAAAAATGTCAAAAATTCAGGATCGGATTTATTCAAAACCAGCCGTTTTTCCTCTAATTAGCTGTATGAAGGCAATAATTTTTAAGTCAATGAGACTTAAAAACGTTAAAAAGGGAGAAGGGGGGTGGGTTCAAAACCATTTTCCTCCGTGGTTTTTTCAAAAAGGCTTTTCAAAAATGTCAAAAATTTGGGATCGGATCTATTCAAATAGACTCAATCAGCCGTTTTTGCAGAGGAACAAAATCTGAGAATTTCTGAAATGATTTACGTAAAGTGGGGCGCAATTTGTTGAATCACGCCTTATAACAACACATTTTTCGAAAATTTTATGTGCTCGGGAGACAGAGGACTAGTAGACCTTTCGTTTGATATGCGAAAATGTATGTTAATTGTAATTGGCTACCTGTAATTAGCTGTATCCGTAAGGCAATAATTATGTGCACACTAAGTCAATGAGACTTAAAAACGTCAAAAAGGGAGAGGGGTGGCATCCAATGGGTTCAAAACCATTTTCCTCCGTGACGGTTTTGTTCAATAGGGGTGACCAGGCTTTTCAAAAATGTCAAAAATTCAGGATCGGATTTATTCAAGTAGACTCAGTCAGCCGTTTTGCTACCTCTAATTAGCTGTATCCGTAAGGCAATAATTATGTGCACGCTAAGTCAATGAGACTTAAAAACGTTAAAAAGGGAGAAGGGTGGCATCAAATGGGTTCAAAACCATTTTCCTCCGTGACAGTTTTGTTCAATAGGGGTTACCAGGCTTTTCAAAAATGTCAAAAATTTGGGATCGGATCTATTCAAATAGACTCAATCAGCCGTTTTTGCAGAGGAACAAAATCTGAGAATTTCTGAAATGATTTACGTAAAGTGGGGCGCAATTTGGTTGAATCACGCCTTATAGCAACACATTTTTCGAAAATTTTATGTGCTCGGGAGACAGAGGACTAGTAGACCTTTCGTTTGATATGCGAAAATGTATGTTAATTGTAATTGGCTACCTGTAATTAGCTGTATCCGTAAGGCAATAATTATGTGCACACTAAGTCAATGAGACTTAAAAACGTCAAAAAGGGAGAGGGGTGGCATCCAATGGGTTCAAAACCATTTTCCTCCGTGACGGTTTTGTTCAATAGGGGTGACCAGGCTTTTCAAAAATGTCAAAAATTCAGGATCGGATTTATTCAAGTAGACTCAGTCAGCCGTTTTGCTACCTCTAATTAGCTGTATCCGTAAGGCAATAATTATGTGCACGCTAAGTCAATGAGACTTAAAAACGTTAAAAAGGGAGAAGGGTGGCATCAAATGGGTTCAAAACCATTTTCCTCCGTGACAGTTTTGTTCAATAGGGGTTACCAGGCTTTTCAAAAATGTCAAAAATTTGGGATCGGATCTATTCAAATAGACTCAATCAGCCGTTTTTGCAGAGGAACAAAATCTGAGAATTTCGAAATGATTTACGTAAAGTGGGGCGCAATTTGGTTGAATCACGCCTTATAGCAACACATTTTTCGAAAATTTTATGGGCTCGGGAGACAGAGGACTAGTAGACCTTTCGTTTGATATGCGAAAATGTATGTTAATTGTAATTGGCTACCTGTAATTAGCTGTATCCGTAAGGCAATAATTATGTGCACACTAAGTCAATGAGACTTAAAAACGTCAAAAAGGGAGAGGGGTGGCATCCAATGGGTTCAAAACCATTTTCCTCCGTGACGGTTTTGTTCAATAGGGGGGTGACCAGGCTTTTCAAAAATGTCAAAAAATTCAGGATCGGATTTATTCAAGTAGACTCAGTCAGCCGTTTTGCTACCTCTAATTAGCTGTATCCGTAAGGCAATAATTATGTGCACGCTAAGTCAATGAGACTTAAAAACGTTAAAAAGGGAGAAGGGTGGCATCAAATGGGTTCAAAACCATTTTCCTCCGTGACAGTTTTGTTCAATAGGGGTTACCAGGCTTTTCAAAAATGTCAAAAATTTGGGATCGGATCTATTCAAATAGACTCAATCAGCCGTTTTTGCAGAGGAACAAAATCTGAGAATTTCTGAAATGATTTACGTAAAGTGGGGCGCAATTTGGTTGAATTACGCCTTATAACAACACATTTTTCGAAAATTTTATGTGCTCGGGAGACAGAGGACTAGTAGACCTTTCGTTTGATATGCGAAAATGTATGTTAATTGTAATTGGCTACCTGTAATTAGCTGTATCCGTAAGGCAATAATTATGTGCACACTAAGTCAATGAGACTTAAAAACGTCAAAAAGGGAGAGGGGTGGCATCCAATGGGTTCAAAACCATTTTCCTCCGTGACGGTTTTGTTCAATAGGGGGGTGACCAGGCTTTTCAAAAATGTCAAAAAATTCAGGATCGGATTTATTCAAGTAGACTCAGTCAGCCGTTTTGCTACCTCTAATTAGCTGTATCCGTAAGGCAATAATTATGTGCACGCTAAGTCAATGAGACTTAAAAACGTTAAAAAGGGAGAAGGGTGGCATCAAATGGGTTCAAAACCATTTTCCTCCGTGACAGTTTTGTTCAATAGGGGTTACCAGGCTTTTCAAAAATGTCAAAAAATTTGGGATCGGATCTATTCAAATAGACTCAATCAGCCGTTTTTGCAGAGGAACAAAATCTGAGAATTTCTGAAATGATTTATTAAAGTGGGGCGCAATTTGGTTGAATTACGCCTTATAACAACACATTTTTCGAAAATTTATGGGCTCGGGAGACAGAGGACTAGTAGACCTTTCTGTTTGATATGCGAAAATGTATGTTAATTGTAATTGGCTACCTGTAATTAGCTGTATCCGTAAGGCAATAATTATGTGCACGCTAAGTCAATGAGACTTAAAAACGTCAAAAAGGGAGAGGGGTGGCATCCAATGGGTTCAAAACCATTTTCCTCCGTGACGGTTTTGTTCAATAGGGGTTACCAGGCTTTTCAAAAATGTCAAAAATTTGGGATCGGATCTATTCAAATAGACTCAATGTTTTTGCAGAGGAACAAAATCTGAGAATCGAAATGATTTACGTAAAGTGGGGCGCAATTTGGTTGAATCACGCCTTATAGCAACACATTTTTCGAAAATTTTATGGGCTCGGGAGACAGAGGACTAGTAGACCTTTCGTTTGATATGCGAAAATGTATGTTAATTGTAATTGGCTACCTGTAATTAGCTGTATCCGTAAGGCAATAATTATGTGCACACTAAGTCAATGAGACTTAAAAACGTCAAAAAGGGAGAGGGGTGGCATCCAATGGGTTCAAAACCATTTTCCTCCGTGCGGTTTTGTTCAATAGGGGTGACCAGGCTTTTCAAAAATGTCAAAAAATTCAGGATCGGATTTATTCAAGTAGACTCAGTCAGCCGTTTTGCTACCTCTAATTAGCTGTATCCGTAAGGCAATAATTATGTGCACGCTAAGTCAATGAGACTTAAAAACGTTAAAAAGGGAGAAGGGTGGCATCAAATGGGTTCAAAACCATTTTCCTCCGTGACAGTTTTGTTCAATAGGGGGGTTACCAGGCTTTTCAAAAATGTCAAAAAATTTGGGATCGGATCTATTCAAATAGACTCAATCAGCCGTTTTTGCAGAGGAACAAAATCTGAGAATTTCGAAATGATTTACGTAAAGTGGGGCGCAATTTGGTTGAATCACGCCTTATAGCAACACATTTTTCGAAAATTTTATGGGCTCGGGAGACAGAGGACTAGTAGACCTTTCGTTTGATATGCGAAAATGTATGTTAATTGTAATTGGCTACCTGTAATTAGCTGTATCCGTAAGGCAATAATTATGTGCACACTAAGTCAATGAGACTTAAAAACGTCAAAAAGGGAGAGGGGTGGCATCCAATGGGTTCAAAACCATTTTCCTCCGTGACGGTTTTGTTCAATAGGGGGGTGACCAGGCTTTTCAAAAATGTCAAAAAATTCAGGATCGGATTTATTCAAGTAGACTCAGTCAGCCGTTTTGCTACCTCTAATTAGCTGTATCCGTAAGGCAATAATTATGTGCACGCTAAGTCAATGAGACTTAAAAACGTTAAAAGGGAGAAGGGTGGCATCAAATGGGTTCAAAACCATTTTCCTCCGTGACAGTTTTGTTCAATAGGGGTTACCAGGCTTTTCAAAAATGTCAAAAATTTGGGATCGGATCTATTCAAATAGACTCAATCAGCCGTTTTTGCAGAGGAACAAAATCTGAGAATTTCTGAAATGATTTACGTAAAGTGGGGCGCAATTTGGTTGAATCACGCCTTATAACAACACATTTTTCGAAAATTTTATGGGCTCGGGAGACAGAGGACTAGTAGACCTTTCGTTTGATATGCGAAAATGTATGTTAATTGTAATTGGCTACCTGTAATTAGCTGTATCCGTAAGGCAATAATTATGTGCACACTAAGTCAATGAGACTTAAAAACGTCAAAAAGGGAGAGGGGTGGCATCCAATGGGTTCAAAACCATTTTCCTCCGTGACGGTTTTGTTCAATAGGGGTGACCAGGCTTTTCAAAAATGTCAAAAATTCAGGATCGGATTTATTCAAGTAGACTCAGTCAGCCGTTTTGCTACCTCTAATTAGCTGTATCCGTAAGGCAATAATTATGTGCACGCTAAGTCAATGAGACTTAAAAACGTTAAAAAGGGAGAAGGGTGGCATCAAATGGGTTCAAAACCATTTTCCTCCGTGACAGTTTTGTTCAATAGGGGGGTTACCAGGCTTTTCAAAAATGTCAAAAAATTTGGGATCGGATCTATTCAAATAGACTCAATCAGCCGTTTTTGCAGAGGAACAAAATCTGAGAATTTCGAAATGATTTACGTAAAGTGGGGCGCAATTTGGTTGAATCACGCCTTATAGCAACACATTTTTCGAAAATTTTATGTGCTCGGGAGACAGAGGACTAGTAGACCTTTCGTTTGATATGCGAAAATGTATGTTAATTGTAATTGGCTACCTGTAATTAGCTGTATCCGTAAGGCAATAATTATGTGCACACTAAGTCAATGAGACTTAAAACGTCAAAAAGGGAGAGGGGTGGCATCCAATGGGTTCAAAACCATTTTCCTCCGTGACGGTTTTGTTCAATAGGGGTGACCAGGCTTTTCAAAAATGTCAAAAATTCAGGATCGGATTTATTCAAGTAGACTCAGTCAGCCGTTTTGCTACCTCTAATTAGCTGTATCCGTAAGGCAATAATTATGTGCACGCTAAGTCAATGAGACTTAAAAACGTTAAAAGGGAGAAGGGTGGCATCAAATGGGTTCAAAACCATTTTCCTCCGTGACAGTTTTGTTCAATAGGGGTTACCAGGCTTTTCAAAAATGTCAAAAATTTGGGATCGGATCTATTCAAATAGACTCAATCAGCCGTTTTTGCAGAGGAACAAAATCTGAGAATTTCGAAATGATTTACGTAAAGTGGGGCGCAATTTGGTTGAATCACGCCTTATAACAACACATTTTTCGAAAATTTTATGGGCTCGGGAGACAGAGGACTAGTAGACCTTTCGTTTGATATGCGAAAATGTATGTTAATTGTAATTGGCTACCTGTAATTAGCTGTATCCGTAAGGCAATAATTATGTGCACACTAAGTCAATGAGACTTAAAAACGTCAAAAAGGGAGAGGGGTGGCATCCAATGGGTTCAAAACCATTTTCCTCCGTGACGGTTTTGTTCAATAGGGGTGACCAGGCTTTTCAAAAATGTCAAAAATTCAGGATCGGATTTATTCAAGTAGACTCAGTCAGCCGTTTTGCTACCTCTAATTAGCTGTATCCGTAAGGCAATAATTATGTGCACGCTAAGTCAATGAGACTTAAAAACGTTAAAAAGGGAGAAGGGTGGCATCAAATGGGTTCAAAACCATTTTCCTCCGTGACAGTTTTGTTCAATAGGGGTTACCAGGCTTTTCAAAAATGTCAAAAAATTTGGGATCGGATCTATTCAAATAGACTCAATCAGCCGTTTTTGCAGAGGAACAAAATCTGAGAATTTCGAAATGATTTACGTAAAGTGGGGCGCAATTTGTTGAATCACGCCTTATAGCAACACATTTTTCGAAAATTTATGGCTCGGGAGACAGAGGACTAGTAGACCTTTCTGTTTGATATGCGAAAATGTATGTTAATTGTAATTGGCTACCTGTAATTAGCTGTATCCGTAAGGCAATAATTATGTGCACACTAAGTCAATGAGACTTAAAAACGTCAAAAAGGGAGAGGGGTGGCATCCAATGGGTTCAAAACCATTTTCCTCCGTGACGGTTTTGTTCAATA
>JAIGNY010002317.1:0-18148 GCA_020152595.1 Chiridota heheva
TATCAACCTAACATGTCCCATTCACCTACTATCCCTATTCACCTACCACCCCTTTGACCTACCATTTCTTTAATTTACCACCCCATTCACATACATTTCCCATTTACCTACCTTCCCCATTCACCTACGATTCCCATTCACCTACCATTTCCCATTCCCCATTCACCTACCATTCCCCATTCACCTACCATTCCCCATCCACCTACCATTCCCCATTCACCTACGATTATCCATTCACCTACCATTCCCCATTCACCTACCATTCCCCATTCCCCTACCATTTCCCATTCATCTACCATTCCCCATTCACCTACCATTCCCATTCAACTACCATCCCCCATTTACCTACCATTTTCCATTCATCTACCATTCCCCGTTCACCTACCATTCCCCATTCAACTACCACCCCATTCCATTCACCTCCCCATTTTCCCATTCATCTACCATTCCCCGTTCACCGACCATTCCCCATTCACCTACCATTCCCCCATTCCCCATTCACCTACCAATCCCCATTCACCTACCATTCCCCATTCACCTACCATTTCTAATTCACCTACCATTCCCCATTCACCTACCTTTCTCCATTCACCTACCATTCCCCATTCACCTACCATTCCCGTTCACCTACCATTTCCCATTCAAGAAGCCTTATAAAGGTTGGTTCTATAAAATAATAGCTGTGCAAAATATGCCGAAGAGAAGCTTTCTTGCTGTCCAACAGCACAGTGAGCAGATGAGCAACTAGTTCTTAACACTATCTCACGGAATTCCCGAATATTTATGCAAATGAGGAGGTTGAATTTAGAGATTATACCGTCACCTTTAGAGACTTTGCTGGTAATAATAGCGACATGAGGTACCCATGACAAATTATTATCTATGATTACACCAATAAATTTAGCTGTAGTAAATAAACTGGTTACCATTAGTGATACCAATGCAACAACGCTGACCTTTTTTATGATGGGGATAAAAGAGCATACGGAGTGTTTGGCGCTAAGATGAAGCTTATTACAATTGAAGCAATTAAGAATCTTAGACATTTCAAATTTGAATTATTAATTAGGAATCCAAGTCTTTGTTACTATGATTATATTCGTATCGTCTGCACACAGAAAGTTTATTACTAACTGCAAAAGATGATTGATATAAAAAATATAAAGTAATGGGTCAAGTATAGATTCTCGAGGAACACCGGAAGTAATATTTTAGTAAGAAGAATTAAATCCACTAAGAAATATTGCTATATGAAGTATTGCTTTCTATTAGTAAGATACCTTGCAAACCAATCGCTGGCGATTCCTCTTACATTAGTTACCTAATGTATTTAATAAAATAGTATGGTCTAACATGTCGAAAGCCTTTGACAAATCTAAGAAAATACCACATATAAACAATTCATGTTCAAAAACATCAGTAATCTTATCAACAAAACTAACAATTGTCTGGGCACTGGATCTTGCAAGTAAAACGTCAAATTGATTAAGGCCATCTGTCGTGATTAAAATGTGGCGGCCTACATTTTATTCCAAAACTACTGATTGGCTTACCACTGTAAGTACACAATGTAACACTGTGTTTTGACCAATAAAAACATACGAATTCAAATCTATTTCCCACGTTACTAGAGACTATTTTTCGAACATGTTGAGTTACATAGTATCGTAGTCACCTAAAATGTTTGGGATAAAAAGTTTTTCGCTTGTTTGGTGCCACGATACTTGTTTGGTGCCACGATACATCCGGGAGATGGCGTCAAAGCTTCGCGCGGTACACGTGACCAAGTCCGTATGTGTTCATTGTGTGCGGTACGTAACAAACACAGCTGATCGCTTTGTTTTCACTCCAGCGGCGCGCGGTTACTATGCGGTCTGATGACCTCAGGTCACGAAATTCCCGGATAACCAACCAAGTGAATAGGACTATTTAATTGGATGTAGCATTTGTCAAATACAAGCGGCTGAATATGTCCAATGAGGTAAGTGTTACCTCCTCGATATGTCCTTCGACTGGTGTCCTTATGGAAATTTTTGGCAAAACCATTTTTATTATTGACTCACTTACGGTTCGGTTGAAAGTTTATACATGCAACAATTTATTTTGAAACGAATGTGGCCTACAGGTAAGTATTCGAATGGATATAGGCCTATTATGGAATATGTGTTTATCGATCATCATTAGTTCATAGGTAAAACATCTTCCTCGTGTGTGAAAGAGAATAATAAAACAGCAAAATAGAGAGAAAAGTGTTTAAAAATTCAATCCGTTAAGGAAATAAGGTTAAAGGTGTTTTAGAGTTGTGTGAACGGAGATGACTCAGTGATATGACACACTCTTTAATTCCTTCACACTTTCTGATAATTAGAAAAACAAAACTCGGATATTGCTGGAGATTGCTAAAACAAGTTCCAGGGAACTGACTATATTCAACACATGAAAAAAAGAAACTAACTGTAAATAAAATGCATTACCAATTGTTAAAAAAGTTAGTTCAAGGTCAAGCAAGCTTATTTAAAATGAAGGAAGACTTCAAAAGAAACAAAATGGTCAAGAAAGCATTCAATTAGCTTATCCTGTTAGGGAGATATTGAAAGCTCTGTCTTACCTGTGAAGAAATGACTGATGTTGGGAGTCTACTATATGGAAGGTTGGAGCCCATTCTTAAAAATTGTTAATGTATATTAAAGAAACGTTATGCAACCTTTTTTACTATTTGAATTAATTTTCCTCGAACTTTCTTCAGGTGGTATATTATAATTACCCATAGCACAGTATTAGATTCTGTTTTACTACTTTCCTGACATATCCAACTGTCCAATGGTTTTTAAGACACAAAATCGCAAGATAGAATATAATAAAATACAAAAAGATTTCGAGGAAGCTCAAGCTGTGGCATCACAACAGTCTGAATTCAGTCAGTTCTACACAAATGATACTAAACTTTAAGCGTAAATATATCTTTAACGGAATAAGATATTTAAATGCTCTCTTCATCATTTGTTTCTTTTGAAGTCTTCTTCTATGCAACTTGAACTTGCTTGACCTCTTAACTAATCCTTTAGGGGTGGCGTCACTATTTTACAGTAGGCTCTCTTCTAGAGTCAGGTTCAACCAAGAATATCGAAATGAGCATTACATTATGAGTTTAGCAATCTTTAAATTTTGACAATAGCATGTTTAGTTTTCAAGTTATGAGTAATCAAAATTTGAACACTTTGTAACATAATGCAAAAATGTAATATGTTCGTGCATCCTTGGATGTACGAACAGGAAATAATCTCAAAATGCTTTTGGATTTTTTTTTATTTCTTCCTTTAATTTCAGACCTTGAAAAATTCAAACAACCTTCTCCAACTTGAAGTTGGTTTGGGGTGTGGTCAGGATCAAATCTTCTTCATTATAATTATGCCCCTTTTCAAGGAGAAGGGGCAGAGGGCCCTAAAAACGATGATATATGAAAATAGAGACCATGTCCCCTTGATACATCACAAGGGTAACACAAAGATTTGCATGTTTCATGTGTTTTAGTGGATTTTGAATCAATTTAGCTATTGTGGACTCTATATCTGTCATTATAGCACGTGTCAAAATGAAATATCAAAAGCCTCTTGGCAGTTGTTTTATTTGCATATATCATGCAAGATAGATATGCATGGCCACTGAAGCAATCATTTAACTGAAGTTCGAAGCTCGAAAAGCAGTCTTATTTTGTGATTCTTTTTAAAGCAGTGTGATTTTTCTGAAGCACTGTGCATTTGCATCTAAAGCCCTGTGCGATATTTCTGAAGCGCTGTGCGATTGTTCCTGAAACACTGTGCAATTGTTTCTAAAGCACTGTGCGATTGTTTCTAAAGCACTGTGCAATTGTTTCTAAAGCACTGTGCGATTGTTTCTAAAGCACTGTGCGATTGTTTCTAAAGCACTGTCCGATTGTTTCTAAAGCATTGTGCAATTGTTTCTAAAGCATTGTGCGATTGTTTCTAAAGCACTGTGCGATTGTTTCTGAGGCACTGTGCGATTGTTTCTAAAGCACTGTGCGATTGTTTCTAAAGCACTGTGCGATTGTTTCTGAAGCACTGTGCAATTGTTTCTAAAGCACTGTGCGATTGTTTCTAAAGCACTGTGCGATTGTTTCTAAAGCACTGTCCGATTGTTTCTAAAGCATTGTGCAATTGTGCAATTGTTTCTAAAGCACTGTGCGATTGTTTCTAAAGCACTGTGCGATTGTTTCTGTTTCTAAATTGCGATTGTTTCTAAAGCACTGTGCAATTGTTTCTAAAGCACTGTGCGATTGTTTCTAAAGCACTGTGTGATTGTTTCTAAAGCACTGTGCGATTGTTTCTAAAGCACTGTGCGATTGTTTCTAAAGCACCGTGCGATTGTTTCTAAAGCACTGTGCGATTGTTTTTAAAGTAGTGTGTGATTTGTTTGAGCACTGTGCAATTGTTTTCAAAGTACAGTGTAATTGTTTCTTAAACACTGTGCGATTGTTTTAAGGCACACTGTATTTTTTGTTAAACACTCACGGTGTGATTGTTTTCAAAGCACCGTGTGATTGTTTCTAAAGCACTGTGCGAATGTTTTTTAAAGCACTGTGTGATTTGTTGAAGCACTCTGCGATATTTTCTAAAGTTCTTGTGTGGATGTTTCTATAGCACTATGTGAGTTTTCTGAAGCTTTGTGCGATTCTTTCTACAGCACTGTGTGATTGTTTCTAAAGCACTGTGTGATTGTTCTGAAGCACTGCCATTGTTTATAAAGCACCGTCAATCCGGAAGTATGCCTATTAATAGGAACATTACACACGAGAATATTGAAGTAATGCAGCCATATTGTTCAAATGTTGCAAAAAATTGTCATAGTTTCTAATTCATGGACTTAAAATATTAAAAATCATTGTGTTAAAAAAACATTTGAATTTTCAAAATGACCGTTTCGCGCCTAAAAGCCTAACTCTATTGTCTATTTTTCTAAAATTTCGAAAACGGTATGGTAAACATATCAAATGGGAGTGGAATTTCATGAGTTTTAAGTTTTCCCGAGCAAAGATATTTTTCCCAGACGTATTTCAAATTTGATATATATAACATTCCATAAGGCTTTAACGTTAGGATAGCAAAGGATTATGGGAAATATCACAAAATGGTCGCTTCGATGTAGCAAAATGTTTCCATTTTTAGGAACATTTATGTTTCCATTAATAGGCATGCTACCGGACTGACTGTGTAATTTTTTTAAAGCGCTGTGTGATTTTTCTGAAGCACTATGCGATTGTTTCTAAAGCACTGTCTGATTGTTTCTAAAGCACTGTGACTTTTCTGAAGTTCTGCGTAATAGTTACTAAAGCACCGTGTGATTTTTCTGAAGGACTTTGCGATTGTTTCTAAAGCACTGTGTGATAGTATATAAAGCACTAAGATTTTTCTGAAGCACTGTGCGATTGTTTCTAAAGCACTGTGTGATTGTTTCCAAAAACTATGATTTGTCTGAAACACTGTGTGATTGCACTGTGTGATTTTTCTGAAGCACTGTTCGATTGTTTCTAAATCACTGTGTGATTGTTTCTAAAGCAATATGTGGTTTTTCTGAAGCGCTGTGCGATTGTTTTTAAAGGCAATGTGGGATTTTTCTAGAGCACTGTGTGATTGTTTCCAAAGCACTGTGCGATTGTTTTTAAAGTGTGAATCATATTTTTTAAGTTTGTTTGTTTGTTTGATGAGGTCTTAACGGCACCACGACAACGAAGGTCAAATTGTGCCTGAGAGGTCAGATCATTTTAGAGGTAGTAAGGAAAGAGACCAGGGGAAGAATGAGAGAAATTCAAGAACAAAAGCCAGAAAGCTGTGATTGAGAGAGGAGGTGCATGGGTAAAACTAAAAACAAAGTAGAGAGGGGGTGGAAGAGGATGATTAAATATGGTTGTAGAGGAATGCATGCTGAAGGAAGGAGACTATTTTATCTGGAGGATTTTTGGAAGAACTCAGCAATTGAGTTGTGGGGCGCGAGAGAAGCTCTGGGAAGGTTGTACAGGGGGCAAGCAAGGAGAACGTGTTGGATTGTAAGGATGCAGTGGCAATTGTTACAGAGGGGTTGGGGGAACCAATAGGAGGTGGGAGGAGTGAGGTGGGTGTGACCAATTCTAAGACGGGTAATATGAACGTTGTCGATACGAGAAAGGTTGTTGATGGTGGATTTGATCGGGATTGTGGGCTGGATAACATGGAGTTTGTTATCAATTTGGAAGTTCCATAAGGTTTGCCAGCGGTCACGAACAAGAGAAGCGATAAGCGGTTTGATGTCAGAGAGGGTTTTGGGAAAAGGGGAAGGGAGGAGGTTAAGGGCAAGCTTAGCGGCTGTATCAGCCCTGTCATTGCCAGGGATGCCAACATGCACTGGATAATCATGATTTACCACCTGAAGAACGTTCGAGGAAAAGTATTTCAAATAGACAAACAGTTAAATACATTTTATCCTAAAATAGATTAACAACTAACTGTTCAGAATGTGAGGATGAGGGTGCCAACCTTCCATAATAGACTTACTGTACTAGACTAACTTTAAACTTGATTATCTCCTTAACGGAGTAAAATATTGAAAAAGTTTCTTATTGTTTCTACTGTAAATTCTTCTTTCATACATAATATAAATAATCCTTTTAAATATAAAGATGATGCCTGCCTGAGTTTTCCAACAACGAAATGCACTTATATATGTTTTGCTTCTTTCACAGGAAATATATTTTAAAACTTCTTTATCCTTAAAATAAAGAGGTAGACACATTTTTTGAATCAATATTGTCTTCATATGAAATGAAGAAGATCGTGATTGACTTTAAGGCATATGCTCTGGTAACCCATCAGCAGAATATGCTCATTGAAAACCCATCTAAACCCCATATGGAGACCCAATCGCATCCCATTTGAAGGGGGAATTAGTATAAGAACGGGTAGCCATTGAATAACATTTAAACCACTAGCTGACTAGTGTAATATAATACCTTGCATCCGAATGTTCACTAATGTCTTGTATACTTAATACATTCCGTCTTTTTAGTTGTAGATCCTTGTAAACTTATTCTAACAGTACTTGTTTTGTTGAAGGGAAATTCTAGGGAAGATCGAGACCTTTAATCACTTCCAGGATAATTTGAAAAAGGAAAGATGTATTAGTCTTTGATTTGTTTTCAGGTAAAGTTCATGTTTTTCACACACGTAACTTGACACATATATGAGAGATTAAGTTAGGCATTTAATGAATTTCCCAGAATTGGTGAAAACATTTTGAGAATTCAAGCCCACTGACCCGATAAGTTCAAAACGTGTAAAAGCCATGCTAATATTTTATTTCTATGTGGTCTTACTTAAGTTTAAAGCTTCGAGAGAAGAACTGTTTATCAACCTGTCAACGGCTGGTAAGAGACTAAGTGTGACATCAAAACATAAATTCTTTGAAGTCTTATGTATTTTATTATCATTATGTTATCAATGTTAGGAAAAAAAGGGGGGTGGGGCGTGGGGGTTGGGGGAGATCCTCTCTAGGGGTCAAAGCTATAAGGTAAAATGTTTTGTAGGTACCGGGCCAGGGACGTTGGAAGGATCACCGCTCAGGGGAGAAAGAACCCCAAAAAGTTATATTACAAATGGGAAAATCGCACTGAAAATTTAAGTTTCCATCATTTTGAAACAAATGTTGCCAAATTTGACTAAAATTTCCTACAATTTTAACAAAATTTTCTATAATTTTATTTTACCAAAATTTTCAACTGTTCAATAGTTTTACAAAATTTTCGAAAGTATTACCCAATTTTCTTTTAATTTCACTGAATATTCATTCAATTTTACCAAATGTGATAATTATTTTAAATGAGGTTATAACTTTACCAGCATAGAACCAAATTCAAATGTTGTATATAGAGTTGTGAGGTATGGGAAGTGGGGTTCAAAAGCGTGCTTCCTACCTATATAGGAATCATCATTTTGAATATGGCACTGGAGTGGGGGCATATGTAATGAGGGGGGGGGGGGAGGGGGTTCCTGTTTATATCAAAGTTGACATATATTCATGTGATTTTTCTACCTTTTTATCTTTGATTATTACCTATTGTAACGATGGACTACGTACAAATTCCTATTAAGATTTTCAAATTACAGCATTTTCAGGCGCGGTGCTAAAAGTTCCCATTCTAATTGAAATAATGGTTGATATCAACATAAGTCTGAGCTACAGTGTGCGAAGATTAACGTGCTTGTATTCTGCATTAAACCTTATGCACAACAGAACAAGTTAGTCAGAGCTGATGTGCGCGTCTCTCCCCTCTCCTCCCCTCTCTTCCCCTTGTCTTCCCCCTCTCCTCCTCCCTCTCCTCCTCCCTCTCCTCCCTTCACCTCGCCCCTCCCCAACCATTTCGGAAATTCTTGGATCTTTGCCTGGTTTTATAAGGCTTTAGCTGTGCCAAAAGTTCAAGATCCAAAGCTACCACTGATTCACGGAAACTTTCCTACACCATGCTTTCTATTGTGCATACAGTATAATTGTACTAGGTATTATTAATAGGGTTTATAATCGAAGCACAGATGGTGCAGAGACGAAGACCCCCAAACTTGATTTCCATGTTTTCAGCCTTTTATAAGACTTTTTGCCGACGAAACTCAAGCAGTTGAATATATATGTTCACATTGATAAGCGGCCTACAATCTTATATTTGATCAGAACCCCAACCATAAATATGTTACAAAAAGAACGTATATGTTGCAAGCTTTGGTTCAAATAAGTCCCCAGGTCTCTACGGCCGTGTTGATAGCTATTCATTCAAGTTTTAGCCACCGTGAGCGTTACCTGCTTACACCAGGGGCGTAAAAACCGGGAGGAAGAAGAATTTTTGGAGACTCGTCGGTAACATTTGAGTTTATTCGGTTAATCTGGTATCAGGTCGGTAAAACTTAAGGTTTAGAGTAGGTCGGAAACAAGACAGTTTGAAGTCCATTTGCCAATTGATAGATCGATTTTGATTATTATTCGAGCTTTAACTGTTTAAAGCCATCTTAACTTAATTTGTATGCGATTACTATTTCGGTTTTTCTTGCATTAAAATCGTGTTATTGGCCTCTGAACAATACTTATCGCAAATATTTTCTCGTGTCTTAAAACGAAATAGCTCCTATAGTCCTACTGGCTATGAAGCACGCAGATCGCTTTATTTTATATTAGATGTTGCTACTAATCGAACAATTTCTTGCAATTTTCGGAAAATGCGGCCAAATTTTATCAACATTTTCAACAATTTTAACAATTTTTTCAATTTTACTAAGTTCAATCTTAAGATTTTCCAATTCGACCTCCCAAAAAACATACAACTGAGTGGAAATCCTCTCCTGTATCAGTTTCCGCCAGGAAATGTCCTTCATTTTCGGGAAAAAATTGTCAGTTTTCGGATAATTGTCTTAAATTTTCAGGAAATGTTGCCAAAATCTTCAAACATTTTCAGTAATTTCTAACAATGTTTCCTTCGATTTTACCAATTTTTTCAATTATGTGTTACAAGATGAAATCCAAGCTTTCCCCTGGAAGTTTTCTTCATTTGCGGAAAGTTTCCTTCAGTTTCAGGAAATCTTGCCAAATTCTTCAAAAAATTACAATAAATTTAAAAAAAAAAACTTCCTTCAGTTTTACATTAATAATTTCTCAATTTTACTTCCCAAACGTGGAGAAAGCATGCAATCGGGTTGGTGAAACCTGCGGGGTGACAGCTATTTTTCAAATGAAATATACGTTGATTTGAAATTGTCGGTTTTACACCCCAGACAAAATAGTCTACTAACACGCCTGCCTGCTTACTGTGTATGATGCGACGTATGAATCGTAAGTAATCTTAAAGGCATTCTATCAGGTTATAACCAAGACATATTTTTGCAAGTCAAGTCATTTGCTAGCAAGTCACTTGTTGGCAAGTCAAGTCATGTCACAAGTCATTTGCTCGTAAGTCAAATCAAGTCACAAATCATATCCCGGCAAGTAAAGTCAAGTCACGAGTCACAATACTTCAAGTTAGGTTTATTCACAAGTCAAAATTTCAAACAAAAGGCGCTGCATTTTATGGTATGATATAATTGTTTGAGTCTACAACGATTACAGAAGGAAATTATAATTTTAGCACTCTGAAGAGTGCATACCTCCGCTCGCTTGATAATTCCAACATGCCTACAATTTCTCAGAAATCCTAGACCCACAAAGTCTTATCTCCAAATGTCTTCCCCATTTTTAACCAGTATTTGCCATTTGCATTACAGACACTTCCAGGTTATCTAAGTTCATTGTTTGAGTTCCTTTTGAGCAAGTTTCACATTTCCACCTTTTTCCATTTATGCCCAAAACTATTGTTTTGATTTTCTTTGATACCCAACCACTAGATTCAATTTTCTTTAGATTCCAGAAAGTGGATTGTTTGGTTCAGGGCATGAATTCATTGTTCAGCACATTCTATTGGAGACTTTGAACTAGAAGTCTTGTTTACAGATCTCATCCAAAAACAACCCAACCCCTGTTGCAAATATGTCTCAAATTTAGATTACCTCTTTCTTAAGCAACAAACACAGCACACACACACACACAATTTTATCCAAACCAAATAATCAATTCTTGAGATATCTTTATGGAAAACATTAAATAGACAAACGCAGGCGAAAACATAACCTCTGTCAAACTTTTTGGAGGGTAAAAATTATCTAGAGTATGAAATATATGGACATAAAGCAATTTATATATTGGTTGAAAGACTCTGAGTAAATCAAGGTTTTGAAATTTTTAAAATCTTTATGTAATTATTTAAAATTTTCATCCTAAAACTTAGTTACTGACAGACTGAAATGATAAGAAAGTCTATTTCTGCAAGAATTTCATTGGCGGGCACGGGAAAGACTCAGAATTTACTTTACCATGTTAGGGAATTATTATAGACATATAAAAGCAAATGAGTTACAAAAGACAATACCAAGGTCGCCCTGTAATTCATCACAAAATTTCCTAAAATATGCAAATTGGTGCCTGAGATTCAAAAATGCTTTAAAATGGTCAATATTCTAGTCTGTACTACTATGATAGTTTTTAATAAATTCTACAACATTTTAGTTATAATCTGATAATTTTGTCGCTATGTACCCACACCTTTAATTCTTTCCGTTAGCTATAATCTAATAATTTTGCCGCTATGTGCCCATTCCTTTAATCCTTTCCGTTAGCTTTAATCTGATAATGTTGTCGCTATGTGCCCATACCTTTAATCCATTTCCGTTTGCTATAATCTGATAATTTTGTCGCTATGTACCCATACCTTTAATCCTTTCCGTTAGTTATAATCTGATAATGTTGTCGCTATGTGCCCATACCTTTAACCCTTTCCGTTTGCTATAATCTGATAATGTTGCCGCTATTTGCCCATACCTTTAATCCTTTCCGTTTGCTATAATCTGATAATGTTGTCGCTATGTGTCCATACCTTTAATCCTTTTCGTTTGCTATAATCTGATAATGTTGTGGCTATGGGCCCATACCTTTATTCCTTTCCGTTAGCTATAATCTGATAATGTTGCCACTATGTACCCATACCGTTAATTCTTTCCGTTAGCTATAATCAGATGTTGCCGCTATGTGCCCATACCTTTAATCCTTTCCGTTCGCTATAATCTGATTATGGTGTCGCTATGTGCCCATACCTAAAATCCCTTCCGTTAGCTATAATCTGATAATGTTGCCGCTATGTGCCCATACCGTTAATCCTTTCCGTTTTCTATAATATGATAATGCTGCCGCTATGTGCCCATACCTTTAATCCTTTCCGTTTGCTATATTCTGATAATGTTGGCGCTATGTGCCCATACCTTTAATCCTTTCCGTTTGCTATCTGATAATGTTGTCGCTATGTGCCCGTACCTATAATCCATTCCCTTAGCTATAATCTGATAATGTATCCGCTATGTTCCCATACCTTTAATGCTTTCCATTTGCTATAATCTGATAATGTTGCCGCTATGTGCCCATACCTTTGATCCTTTCCGTTTGCTATAATCTGAAAATGTTGCCGCTATGTGCCCATACCTTTAATCCTTTCCGTTTGCTATAATCTGATAATGTTGTCGCTATGTGCCCATACCTTTAATCCTTTCCGTTTGCTATAATCTGATAGTGTTGCCGCTATGTGCCCATACCTTTAATCCTTTCCGTTTGCTATAATCTGATAATGTTGTCGCTATGTATCCATACCTTTAATCATTTTCGTTTGCTATAATCTGATAATGTTGTGGTTATGGGCCCATACCTTTATTCCTTTCCGTTTGCTATAATGTGATAATGTTGCCACTATGTAACCATACGGTTAATTCTTTCCGTTTGCTATAATCAGATGTTGCCGCTATGTGCCCATACCTTTAATCTTTTCCGTTCGCTATAATCTGATTATGGTGTCGCTATGTGCCCATACCTAAAATCCCTTCCGTTAGCTATAATCTGATAATGTTGCCGCTATGTGCCCATACCGTTAATCCTTTCCGTTTTCTATAATATGATAATGCTGCCGCTATGTGCCCATACCTTTAATCCTTTCCGTTTGCTATATTCTGATAATGTTGGCGCTATGTGCCCATACCTTTATTCCTTTCCGTTTGCTATAATCTGATAATGTTGTCGCTATGTGGCCGTACCTATAATCCATTCCCTTAGCTATAATCTGATAATATATCTGCTATGTTCCCATACCTTTAATGCTTTCCATTTGCTATAATCTGATAATGTTGCCGCTATGTGCCCATACCTTTAAATCTTTCCGTTTGCTATAATCTGATAATGTTGCCGCTATGTGCCCATACCTTTGATCCTTTCCGTTTGCTATAATCTATAAAATGTTGCCGCTATGTGCCCATACCTTTAATCCTTTCCGTTTGCTATAATCTGATAATGTTGCCGCTATGTGCCCATACCTTTAATCCTTTCCGTTTGCTATAATCTGAAAATGTTGCCGCTATGTGCCCATACCTTTGATTCTTTCTGTTGGCTATAATCTGATAATGTTGCCGCTATGTGCCCATACCTTTAATCCTTTCCGTTTGCTATAATCTGATAATGTTGCCGCTATGTGCCCATACCTTTAATCCTGTCCGTTTGCTATAATCTGATAATGTTGCCGCTATGTGCCCATACCTTTAATCCATTCCGTTTGCTATAATCTGATAATGTTGCCGCTATGTGCCCATACCTTTAATCCTGTCCGTTTGCTATAATCTGATAATGTTATGGCTATGTACCCATACCTATAATCCTTTCCGTTAGCTATAATCTGATAATGTTTCTGCGACTAGTTGTGATGTCATAGCCTCAGATTCTTCAATCTTTATGTATTCTATCATATTTTGTCCTGCAATTTTGTGGCTTATAAACTATGGGATATGTCTAAAAAGTAGTAAAACTGAATCTAAGAAGGCTCTCTATACTATACCACCTGAAGAAAGTTTGAAGAAAACAAATTTAAGTAGTGAAAATTGAAATAAATTTTCTTTAAAATACATAAGGACTTTGAGGAAGCTGAGGCTGTGACGTCACAACTAGTCTGATTTTAGTCGTTGCTACATATATGAAACCAAACTTTAAACTTGAATATCTTCTTAACAGAATAAGATTTTCGAATGCTTTCTGCACCATTTTGTTTCTTTTGAAGTCTAAAGTTTCATATACGATGGACTTGTTTGACCACTGAACTAATCCTCTAATATACATGCTATAGAGAGCAAAAAAGGTAATCGGCATATATTTCTGTATACTCGCCCGAAAAGTTTTTGTACTCAAAAATCGAATAGGGAACCATGTAGTGGTTAATTAACTTCAGTTAATGTAAGTAATTTTCAATTAAAGGAGCCTGTGGGAACAGGAGAACGTTAGCACATTTCCCTCCATTGTTTGTGTCGCCACTGCTTATATGACATACAAACTGTTGTATCAAAAATATGATAAGTTTGTTAGCATCTTGTCGTCAGAGAATAGTGGTATAAGGGACGAATGAAGATTCATCTACCAGGCATTATTTCCTCCCCGCCCCTATAACAGCCTTGTTAGCCTACCTTACTATCACAAACTCTCCCCTTCCTCCGTTCCATACTCCATTCAAGATTGACCGTTCTTAATGTTTGTGTTATTCAAAAGTAGAGGTTCAAACACAAAGGACTCCAATATTATGGAGAGGAAGTGAGGTTAGAAGGTAAAAATCAAGGAAAGTATAAAGAGATAAGACTTTAAGTATATTTCTTATAATAGCATAACCAGAGAGCGTGACGTCATTCGACCTATACGTCACGCTCTCTGGTATAACTGTTCACACATATGTTTGTCCCATATTGTTGTAACTATATAGAGCGGTTTCTTTTTGAAAAAGTTGTTTTTAATCGTTTATATTCTTTTTTAATGAAACATTCTCAATTACATGATTATCAGTTGGTTTTATGCCTCAAAGGAACACATCTCAGGCTATTCAAGCCTGGTAGATTATATTATTAATTCCTTTAAAAATAAGTGTTTAGCTGCTGGAATAATTTTAGATCTTTAAGGCTTTTGATACGCTTGACCATCTGACCATTCAACTCTTTTAAACAAGCTTGATAATTATGGTCATTTTTAGTTTATGAGCCAATTTTAGCCATTGGAAAATTTGAAAATACTTATATTTCTTCAGGGTACACTGAATGTCTTGTAGAAACTTACTTTTGTTGATTCCTGTAGGATTTCTTGGTGAAAAGGTACTCAAAAATGGTTCAAAGCATCAGTAATCATGTTGACGTTGCCAAACTTGGAATCCTTCAGTGACAGTTGGTACTGCATATTAAATGTCAATAAATTTGTCCAAATACAGGTAAATCTTTTAGAGAAATACAATTTCAACTGTTTCCAAGAAAATACAGGGGTTGGGGTGGGATGAGGGTTCTGGCTTATTTATATTAAGAGGGGGAGCCAAGGAAAATACCATCCACCCCCCTCAAAATAATAAAATATGGTCCTCTTCCAGGATCCAAATTCCTTTCAAAAAATAACTTCCCCCTACATAAGACAGCTTGGCCCCCACCATTGGTATCTTGCCCCAACATGTCTCTCTTTCCAACAACATGGGACCCTTTCTTCTTAAAATTCTAATCCTACTCCACTGCACCACAACCTCACAACATGGAATCGAGAATTTGCGAAATAGGTATATGGGCACTGTTGCACTACAAATCAAAGATTGATCTATACTTTCATCCAAAATTACTATAATAAAGACAATTTATATTGACCACGTCGGATTTTAGTGACCCATTTACTTGTTTATAATCATTACAAGTAAATAATCCCAGCTAAATTACACTGCTTTTGCTTAATTTTGAACGGATCAGAACTAACATTAGCTATGCCTAACGTTAAACCTAACGAGTAACGTTAGTAAGCATGAAGTTTGAAAAATGCGCTCGCGATTTTAGAAATTTGAAAAAATCATTTTACCTGGTTTTGATTATCTTTAGGCCTCTTCTGGGTTGGGATCAGGTACTAAAAGATCTCCATCACTGGCGATAGCCTTCTGACTTTTCCTAATCCTCAGTTACACTTTCAAACAGGATTCGGGATACACATTCTTCTGTCGCCTCAACGTAAATGTCAAACAAATCTAAAAATAACTCATGTTCCTTTTTCTCATTCTGCAAAATTTCTTGATGTTATCCTACTTTTTAATATACTTGGATTCCAGATATTCAGAATATCTGTAATAAAGTTTCTAACGCCATTGGTATAATTCATCGCCTAAGTACATCATTCCCCTTAAAACATTGCTAATTCTATATAATATTCTCATTTTGCCTTTCGTATTTTATTGTTGTATTGTTTGGGGTTCTACTTACTCTACTATAACTTACAACATTAACTGAAACGACACTGGAGGAGAAAGTCCACTTGCTTTACCGAGCAATAATAACAAGCGAAACTAGAGTTTCAGCAATATACCTCCGCCCCTGGGCAATTTCAACATGTCTAATATTAGGGGGGCAAGTAGATCAGTCGGCTGAGCGTACGACAGAGATGTTGGAGGTCCCAGGTTCGAGTCCAACGGCGATTATTCATGCCAATATTGTGCCCGACATCTACGACATTGCTACTCGAAACGTACGTACAGTATGTATAATTGTACACTGTTTGTTTGTATGGAGTGTATGGGAAGTGATACGTGAATTTTCGGTGGCCTTGAGATTTTCCAACATGTGAAAAATCAGAACATCACTGATGTAAGGGCGCGAATCTTTCATGATAAAGAGCGATTTTTCCACAGATATGCAGACCGATATACGCTAACATCAAGCGCAGAGGTTTGTCTTCTGCATTACACCTTCTCCCCCTTTTCCCTTTACCCGACCTTTGTGAAGAGTGGCCAATGGTTGGGTGGCGCTCACCGTCTTTCGGAGGGGACGTAGATCCATCGGTTCCCATGGTAGGGGATTTATCCCCTGCCTGGTTCTCTGAACACTTCTCGAAAAGAGCAGGGTGTTAAACCGGTGTTCATTTACTTGCCATCCTGGTAAATCCGTGGGTTCACACTGAAAGCAAGTCATTGTGGCTTACGTGTGCTTTCCCCTTTTCTAAAAGTGAAAAAAAACAAGGAAAAAATATTATTACAAAATCAATGTGAAACCACCTGCCTAAATGCAAAAAAAAAAAACCTGCCTAAAAATATAGAACAAGTTTTCTATCAAGGAAACAAAATTTCTTCTCATCAAACCAAACATCCACAATTTCTTCTAATCAGGCCATGAATCCTATTCACCCTTGCAGCTGCTAAAACACACTTGTTAAGAAGGCGTCCTCAGGACGTAGATCTAACTTTAGGGAGGCAAAAACTTGAGTGAAACGATACTTTCGCCCTAGCATTTCCATTTGGGAGTGATCGTTCCCTTGCCCCTATGATCTGCGCCTATGGGCATTCTCGAGCTGTGAGTACATCCTGACTAACTTAATGCAGATAAAGAACAACCTTTCTCTACTTTTTCGAGAAAAAAACGTTATATGTCTTAGATGGGTTAGAAAATAGGTTAGAAAATGTTTGAAATGTAGAATATAGCTCTATCTGTGATATATGTTCGGAGCGTTGTCTTTCGTTGATGATACGTTTTCATAATCAATCAATCATTTCCCGAACAACGCACATTCATACTGAGTACTTCCTTACTAGAGTACTGAAACTATTCACAGCACCTTTTGACGAAACCATATAGAAACTTCCTTATGACTGTAACAATATATTATCTCCAATCTACATATGCAAAAATCTTTATCTTAGTATAAACCTAAAGTTTTTAGTATAAACCGAAAGCTTTAATTATCAACCGAAAGCTTTAAGGCACAACATATTTCCTTTATTACATAGAAGTATAATCAATATAAATAAATAGATATAACCATGTTGTGATATCCTGGAATCAGGGAAAGGAAGAGTGGGGAGGAGGGTGTCCAACTTGGTGAATACGTTAAGTTTATAGAGATGAATTGTATAAGCTAACGGACATCACGTAATACAGTGTCTAAAGAGACGTTGCTTTATTCTTCATTTTCTATTGTATGCTATTTTATATGCAGTCTATATGCATCTTTAAGTCCCGAATTTTTATATATCAACTTTTAGGGGGTGCACTGGAGGCTAAATTAACCACTCATTTGAATCCACGCATGATATCATGGATTTCTATCTGATATATGAAAGTCACCGGAACTTTCTCTCTGATTTAACTTGAAAACTTACTATATATATATATATATATATATATATATATATATATATATATATATATATATATATATATATATATATATATATATATATATATATATATATATATATATATATATATATATATATATATATATATATATATATATATATATATATATATGTATATATATATATATATATGTATATATATATATATATATATATATATATATATATATATATATATATATATATATATATATATATATATATATATATATATATATATATATATATATATATATATATATATATATATATATATATATATATATATATATATATATATATATATATATATATATATATATATATATATAT